>CM053030.1:364832442-364847991 GCA_028564925.1 Lithobates sylvaticus
GGTGTACTTGAGCCGGAAACTGTCACCCGCTGAAATGAATTATTCCATTGTGGAAAGAGAGTGTCTAGCAATCAAATGGGCTTTGGAGACACTCCGTTACTACCTGTTGGGCAGGCCGTTTAAGCTAGTGTCAGACCATGCCCCCCTTACGTGGATGGCCCTAAATAAGGATAAGAACTCCAGAATTACCCGGTGGTATCTGGCCCTACAAGACTTCACGTTTGTATTGGTACACAGACCAGGAAAGGTACATCAGAATGCGGATACCCTTTCCCGGGTCTATTGCCACTTGGTTCATGGTGTCCACACCCCTGGCCTGAAACAGGGCAGGGGATATGTAGAGGGTCAGCCTGGGGCAGGGTTAAGAATGGGTTAATTGAAGAGGGCAGGTACTTCCCCATCAGACGTGCTTATTGCCAGCTGGGCTGAAATTACTGTATGTATTTAAAGACTTTACACACAAGTCACAAAAGGGACTGTGTTGACTGGCTTTTGTACACTTCAAGTGGGATTTGCATTCACATACTAGCCTAATGCAAAACCTACTTTAAGCAGGTCAAATTCATGTCAGAATGATATCAACTGCAGGGTGAATGTACCTGTCAAAGAATTCTGATTGATCTAATTAATTGAAGCATTTCAAACTGATGCCAAGGACACCAGCCCTAAAGTGACTAAAGTTGAAATATTCCCTGAGAGGAATGTTGTTTACACTTTTGGAAATAGCAACTCTAAAATATGAAACTAGTAATTCAAAAATGCAGAATTTTTTTTTACAAACAAGGCTTTGGTTCAATTTAATGTGATATTAAAGCTTTGTGTTTTTTTTTTTTAAATGACAAACATGTCATACTTACCTGCTCTGTGCAGTGGTTTTGCACAGAGCAGCTCCAATCCTTTTCTTTTTTTGGTCACCCGCTGGCTCTCCTGGCTCCTCCACCTCAAACTGTGCTGCAAAAAAAGCCAGTTGCCCTGGGGGCACTGATGCTTGCCCGCTCTCGAGCCGCTGCTCTATACGTTCATAAGACACATATTGCCACGCCTCTGCCCTGCCCCTCCACTTTCTCCTCATTGGCTCCCTGGCTGTGATTGACAGCAGAGGGAGCCAATGGGCTCCCGCTGCTGTCTCAGCCAATACAGCTGAAGCTGTCGTGAATGTCTCTAGATCAGAGGGGGCTCAGGTAAGGATTGGGGGCGCTGAGGGGGGCCACTGCACACAGAAGGTTTTTTACCTTCATGCATGAATGCATGAAAGTAAAAAAAACTTCAGCCTTTAGAACCACTTTGAAGTCTTTTTTCTTTTCAAATTCCCCTGAACCTTGTTATATAGTTGCAATTGACATACACACAGGCATGCAAAACCTATTCCTACCTAATAATTTTAGATTCAATACTTACAAAATGCAGTTTTACGATTTGCCAACAATTAGTGACATAACTGAGGCACGTTTTAAGTCTTCATATCCAAATATTGGCTAATGGTGCTTTAAGATGACTATAAAAAAATTAAATAGGTTTATATCAAAGTTTTCAGATGGGATAATTGTTAAGTGTTGGAGGTTGTTACTGTATATGCTAAGGGTTTGCTTCAATGTTTAGTTTAGGTTCTATTGTTTCACCACATGGGGGCAATCTGCATTTTTGCTGGAAATCAACTTTAACCCTGTTAAACAATTATATAAGTTCTAAAAGAAGAGACCCTGTAGGATAACCTATAGTTTCATTTTTTTACATGGGTTCATATTTGCATAACAGTTTATCTTGCATCTTTATCTTAAGTAAAAAAAGTACACTGAAATGAATTTAAAAAAAATGTCAAAGTTGCAAAACTGTGTTAAGGCCTTAAAATTAGTTTACCCTCTGTCATGAATGGGGTTAGGATTCTATATGACTTGATATCAATGCATATTAGATTGTAAGCTCCCACATGCAGGAGCACGCATTTCTTTTACTTTTTGTTATTTTCTGTATATTGATACAATGCATACATGTTTGCTACATGCTTATAAAGAGGCAAGAAATACAATGTCACTACATTAAAAAAAGGATGAATAAAATAAGTAACATTACAATAAATCTCTTGATGTATTAAGTACATAACTATACATTTAATTTTATTTCTGGAATGGTCTTATCATAACTAATTTATAAGAAAAAAGAAAAAAACTGTTGCATTGAAAAAATCTCTTCAAGTCACCTGAACGTATTAAGTGTGCTTGAGTGTCACAAGGTGAAATAGATCCATCTCTGATTACCTCACAAAGCCACCACTGCCCTTCTTGTGGTCTGTGTAGATGCTATCTGATCATGCTCTGATGTACTTGTGGTTAGTAAATGATGGCATTTCAACTGTGTGAGCTCAGTTCTTCTCCCTAGAGCCTCTTTACCCTTCTGACATTTTTTTGCAAAACTGCCAGAAAAATTCATGCTCACACTGGGATCATTACGCAAAGGTCCTGAGTAAGCAGCTATTAATTAGGGTGATTAGGCCCAAGGCTGCAATTATAAACCACAAGGCACACTTTAGCATCTATTTTCAGTTCTTGTCTTTCTGCAGTGCTAATGTTTCTGAAAGCTTCATTTACCACCATTTACTGATGAAATAAACCATAGTATAATGTTACTGAAGGACAAGACTGAAAGCCAATACCAAATATTGACAGAGTTTTTCTTGGCATCTTCTTATTAGGAAAGCTATAATCATATATGAGCCGTATAATTATTTAACAGATTCATCTGATCATAATATATTAATTAATAATGCTGTGATTAGAAAAAGATGAAAAATTGAAGATGAAATATGAAAAGATGAAAAGTGATCTTAACAGAGACGTGTTAACTGCCATAATTAAGTCCCATTTTTTTTTTAATTCTCTAAGTACCTTATTTCTGCAGTGCTGTTGTGTGGTTACTAGGGATGAGCCTGATGTTCGAGTCGAACGTAAGTTTGACTCAAACTTAGTTAGTTTTTTTTTTATAGTGTCAGGGCACCCGCCATATATTACCTAATAAAAGGTTTAACCCCTGATATCAGTTAGGTTTTAGCATCAGTTAGGGTCTGTGTCACCCCAGGCAGCGTCAGATAAGTGCCAGTAGCGCTAACACCCACGCACGCACCATACACCTCCCTTATAGTATAGTGTCTGAACTGATTGATATATTTGATCTGATCAGAACTATATTAGCGTCTCCAATAGTTTAAGGTTCCCAAAAATGCAGTGGTAGCGGGATCAGCCCAGATACCTGCTAGCACCTGCGTTTAGTCCCTCCGCCCAGCCCAGTTCAACCAAGTGCAGTATCAATCGATCACTGTCACTTACAAAACACTAAACACATTAATGCAGCATTCGCAGAGTCAGGCCTGATCCCTGCGAACGCAAGCAGTTTTTTTGGTAGCGATTGAAACAGTCACTGACAGTCAGGTGCTCTTTTTTCCTGTGAGTCACACTAGTATACCAGTAAATTTAGAGGCCAAAATGTCAAATTGAAGGTACACTAGTGAAGAGACCTACACGTTTCTGAGCATGACAGATGAGAGTGAAGAGGAAGTCACCCATCTGTCCGATTCAGGCTCAGAATACGAACCAGTAGACAGCAGCGGCACCCTGACTAATAGCTCTGATGACAGAGTAGTGGTCCCTGCCAAGGTCAGGCATATCCGACCCTGTTCTTATGCTGTTGTTGAGGTGCAAGAATCGCAGGGCTCTCGTATGGAGCAGAGAGACAGTACTAGTACCGCTCATCCTTCTGGTGAACTGGCAAGCACCAGCGGCCTAGTACATCCTGGTCGTACATCCAGCACTGCAGTAACACTAGGTGAAGTGGCAAGTCCCATAAGTGCAGTTCAAGCTGGTGAGGTGGCTAGCACAAGTAGAGTCCTGCAGCCACCAAGAAGACAAACACAGGCCCGTTGAGCCCTTCCTGCTGCATTTGCCAATCTGAATTGGGAGCCCACCACTTCTGCAGCACCCGTCCTTCCCCCATTTACTGGCCAACCCAGAACTCAGGTGGAAAGAGTTGATTTTACGTCACTCAATCTTTTTTCTCTGTTTTTCACAGAAATCTTTATAGATCTGTTGTGGACCAAAGCAATTTGTATGCTGGTCAAATCATCACCGCTAATCCCCAGTTGGCCCTTGCCAGAGATTGGAGACCTATAACAGTCCCTGAATTTAAGACCTTCCTGGCCCTCTCACTGTTGTTCTCTCTCTTATGTTCGCTCTCTGGTGTCCGCTCTTTTTTATTGTTTCTCTCTCTATTGTTACTGTATTTTAGAACGGTAATGTTTTATTTTTTACTAGGTTTTATTGTATTTGCTTTGCAGGTATGGTATGTCTTACTGTTATACTGTAATGTTACTTTTTTTATTGTTAACCATCATTTGCTTAGCAGGTATGCCATTCAGCTGCAGCACAGGATTATTTATTCTGACAGCAACAGCGTTTGCTCCCACGATATGTAAAGCCGTGACTCCAGTGCTGTAGGAGGTGACTTCACCACCACAGTTAAAAAATGTGTGAGAAGCATGTGGACAGGGGTGGAGGAGCGATTTGCTCCTAACATTAGGGGTGGATTTCCCCCATGCTTCGGCATATATATTTTTAGGCACAGATTTTGTTAAAAAAATCAAGTTGTTTTATTGAGTTAATGTTTTATCTTTACCATTGTTTGCTTTTCATGTACACCATTCAGCTGCAGCACTGATTTGTTTACTTTGACAGCAATAGTGTTTGCTCTCACAATACGTAAATCAGCGACTCCAGCGCTGTAGGTGGTGATTTCATACCACCAATCAATCTCTTTTTTCGTTCAGCCCACAGGCTGCATGAAAAAAAGAACATTACCATATATGCCCAACAAGGACCAGTAATGTACTGGTATGTTGCTGGAACTTGGGTGGTTGTACCAGAATGATGCCTGCAGGTTTAGGTATCATCTTGGTATCATTCTTTTCAGCCAGTGGTCAGCTTTCATGTAAAAGCAGTCCTAGCAGCTATTTAGCCTCTAGACTGATTTTACAAGCAGTGGGAGAGAATACCCCCTCCTCCCCATCATCTTCCATTGTTTTCTCATGTTCTCCTGTCCCAACAGGGAACCCGAGAATGCAGCCGGTGGTTCCGTCAGCTGATCATAGAGCTGATTGGAGACCAGAATGGCTCCAATCGTCTCTATGGCCTAAGAAACCGGAAGCTACGAGCATTTCATGACTTAGGTTTTGCCTGATATAAATAGCGCCATTGGAAAATTGGGAAAGGATTTTATCACACCGACCTTGGTGTGGTCAGATGCTTTGAGGGCAGAGGAGAGATCTAGGGTGTAATAGACCCCATTTTTTTCAAAAAAGAGTACCTGTCACTACCTATTGCTGTCATAGGGGATATTTACATTCCCTAAGATAACAATAAAAATTATTTAAAAAAATATGAAAGGAACAGTTTAAAAATAAAACAAAAAAGCAAAATAAAAAATAATTAAAAAAAGAAGCACCCCTGTCTCCCCCGTGCTCATGCGCAAAGGCGAACGCAAGCATCAGTCTGGTGTCATATGTAAACAGCAATTGCACCATGCATGTGAGGTATCAATGCAAAGTTCAGATCGAGGGCAGTCATTTTAGAAGTAGACCTCCTCTGTAAATCTAGTGGTACAAGTGGTAACCTGTAAAGGATTTTAAAAGCTTTAAAAAAAATGTACGTAGTTTGGGCGCAATTGTGGTGTTTGGTATCCATGTATTCGGCATAAGATCATCTTTTTTATTTCATCAAACATTTGGGCAATATAGTGTGTTTTAGTGCATTAAATTAAAAAAAGTGTTTTTTTTCCCAAAAAATTGCGTTGGAAAAATCGCTGTGCAAATACTGTGTGAAAAAAAAATTGCAACACCCACCATTTTAATATGTAGGGCCTTTGCTTTAAAAAAATATATATATAATGTTTGGGGTTAAAAGTAATTTTCTAGCAAAAAAAAAATATATATTTTTTTAAGTGAACAAAAAGTGTCAGAAAGGGCTTTGTCTTCAAGTGATTAGAAGAGTGGGTGATGTGTGACCTAAGCTTCTAATGTTGTGCATAAAATGCCAGGACAGATCAAACCCCCCCTCCCAAATTACCCCTTTTTGGAAAGTAGACACCCCAAGTTATTTGCTGATAGGCACATTGAGTCCATGGAATATTTTATATTTTGCCACAAGTTTCGGGAAAATTACAAACTTTTTATTTTTGCACAAAGTTGTCACTAAATGATATATTGCTCAAACATGCCATGGACATATGTGGAATTTCACCCCAAAATACATTCTGCTGCTTCTCCTAAGTATGGGGTTACCACATGTATGGGACTTTTTGGCAGTCTAACCGCGTACAGGACCCCAAAATCCAATCACTGCCTCCAGGCTTTCTAAGGGCGTACATTTTTGATTTCACTCCTCACGGCCTATCACAGCACCTTAAGAAATGAGATAGGCAGTCATAAACTAAAAGCTGCTTAAATTCCAGAAAATGTTTTTTTTTTGTTCAAAATATTTTATTGAATTTGCAGGTTAATACAGAGTACAATTAAACGTTGTACGTCGCGCAACGACGTAGATGGTGTTATGAAAGGAAAAAAAAAAAGAAGAAAACTGGGTTGAACAATCAAACATGTGTTCATTAACTTATGGTAACCAGTATACAGAAGTAACATTAATCCTATAGAAAGGACAACCAGTGAGAAATAGTTACCGGTAGTACAACCTGACCGCTCGGGTGGCACCCCATATGGGCTCTTTAGTGCCACTGGAGTGGACAGGTTTTGAGTATGGATACAAAAATTCAGTCGTAGTTGGGTGTGAGTAACTTGGCGGTCTGTGTGGAAGTAGGGGTAGGGAGGGTCCGATAGTGTTGCTTGGTCAAGAAAGAGTCATCAGACTATGTGCTGGAGTTTTTAAGTACTTGTAGCAGCTGATGTCCAGTTAGTCCAGGGTTTCCAGTGGAGGGCTGTTTTGGCGGATAGAGTATTGGTGGAAGACGTCACTGTCTCGTAACTGTGATGTAGGGAAACCAAGTCAATGACTTGGTGTAATGTCAGGGTGGTATCAGATTTCCAGTTTCTGGTAATGTTTAGTCTGGCAGCAAGAAGGATGTGGGTTGTCGTGTACCTTGAGGGGTAGGGGAGGTCTTCAATAGTTAGGTTGAGGATTGCAAGTGCTGGTGACGGGGGGGTTGAGTGTCTAGAAATATTTGTGATGAGCTGGAATATGGTATTCCAGTATGTTTGTAGCTTGGGGCAAGCCCAAAAAATGTGGAACATATCGCCAACGTTTGAGTTGCACCTCCAGCAGGTGGAGGGTTTACGTGAGTCAAAGGAGGATAGTTTGGATGGTGTAAGATACCACCTTAGTGAGATTTTCTGAGTAAGTTCCCACAGGGCAGCACATTTGGTGGACTTGTAGATATACTTAAGTGCACTTTGCCATTGAGAGTCAGAGAAGGTGTGCGCAAGGTCTGTTTCCCACCTGTGATGAGGGTCAAGTTTAGTAAAGTCGGTTTTATTCTGTAATTGGTTGTAGAAATGGGATATGCCTCTAATTCTAGAGGTAGGGTTGGTAAGGTATTCCCAGGTTTTGGTATCAACAGTGTATAAGGGTAGCGATAGAGTGTTCAGGCAGTGGTGTATACGCAAGTAATTAAAGTGTTCCGAGATATGGAGGTCGTATTCAGTCTGGAGTTGTGGGAAGGGTTTGGGGTGGTCGGCTTGGATGAGGTCCTGTAGGGAGCGGATCCCTTTGAGGGTCCAGCTTGCGATTGGTAGGTCTGGCGAAAGGAATGACAGAGTACCTAGTGGGATATTAAATTGGGGGGCGGGTGGGGGAGGGTGTTGGAGAGCCGTAAATCTCTTCCATGCGTGTGCGGAGGCTCTCATAGTTGGCGGTATGGAGGTCGGGATTGGAGTGCCTAGGGGGGCGCTCATGAGCCAGTCTTTTAGATTGGGTCGGGTGAGAGCAAAGCTTTCTAATTGTGTCCAAGATGAGCTCGGACCTGGTTGGAACCATTTGGGCAGTTGGGCTAGGATCGCGGACAAGTAGTAGTCCTCAAAATCGATGGATCCCACACCACCCGCAAGTTTGTGTTTGATTAACTTTTGGTGTGCGCATCGTGGCTTCTTATTGTTCCATAAAAATTTGTTGAAGATGGTTCGAAGGGTTCTAAAGAAGGAGGAGGGGAGTGGGACGGGAAGAGTTCTGAAGAAATTTAGTATTTGGGGGAGACAGGTCATTTTAAAGCCTGCTAGTCTGCCAGACCAAGAGAGTTCGTGTTGCGCAATTGCTCGGGAAGATGATTGAATAGTTTGTTGGAGTGGCAGGAAGTTGCATGAGTACAGATGTCTGAGTGTTCGTGGAAGTGTGATTCCTAGGTAGGAAATGTTGTTGTCTGCCCATGTAAACTGATGCTGTAGTTGCAGTAAGTTTCTGATAGTAACGTCAATGTGTATGTCGAGTATGAAAGATTTGGTCGTGTTCACCTTGTAATATGAAATTGAGCTAAACCAGGTCAACAATTTTTGTACTTCAGCCAGGGAAGAAGTCGGATCAGTGAGGATTAGTATGACGTCGTCAGCGAATAGGCTAATTGTGTGGGAGATTGGACCAATTTGGAGCCCCGAGATATTGGGATTAGAGCGGACATGTTCAGCCAGGGGTTCCATGAGTAGGTTGAATATGAGGGGGGATAAGGGGCATCCCTGGCGCGTGCCATTGGTGATGGGGAATGGGCGAGAGAGCATGCCTTCGGTGAAGACTTGGGCTTCAGGATTAGAGTACAATGCCATAATGGCGTTTAATATATGGCCTTTGAATCCGAATTTTCGGAGGGTAGTGTGTAGGTAAGTCCAATGGACTCTATCGAACGCCTTCTCTGCGTCCAAAGATAGAAGCAGAGAAGGCGTTCCTGTGGAGTCGGCATGGTGGATGAGATTGAGCATCCGTCTGGTGGCATCTGAGGCTTGTCTGCCTTTCGTAAAGCCCGTCTGGTCGCTATGTATAAGGGTGGGCATGATCTGGAGTAGTCTCATAGCTAACGTTTTTGCATAAATTTTGAGGTCAAGGTTGAGTAGGGAGATTGGGCGGAAGTTTTGGGGCACGTTCGACTCCTTCCCTGGCTTTGGTATTGTTATTACAAGAGCATTTAAATATTCCTTAGAGAAACCAGAAGAGGAGGCAGCGTTGTTGAGGGTTTCAGTCAGGTGTTGTAGTAGTTGAGGGGAGTATTGTTTATAGTATTCTCCTGATAGACCATCGGGGCCCGGTGCTTTGCCTGCCGGTAGAGAGTTGATGGTCATCTGAATTTCTTGTTCAGTGAACGGGGCGTTAAGGGCCTCTAGTTGTTCTGCAGTCAAAGTGGGCAGGTGTAGGGGTTTTAAAAAATTGTCAATCTCGTGTTGGGAGGGTTGAGGAGTGTGTGGGTCTCGGTTTAGATTGTAGAGGTCACCGTAATAAGTGCTAAATGCGTCAGCTATGTCTTGTGGGTTGTGCAGGGGCATTTTTGTATGAGGGTGGAGGAGATGGGAGATTTTGGTCTTTGCTCGTCTGCCTTTGAGTCGTTGTGCAAGGTGTTTCCCCGCTTTGTTGGAGGTAGAGTAGGTGGTCGCTTTCAGTTTTTTATGTAGGAATTCATATGAATGGAGTAGTAGAGTTCTGAGTTCCTGTCTTAGAGTCAGTAGTTGGTCAGCTAGTGAGTCTTTGGGATTACGTTTGTGGTTTGATTCTATGGTGGCTATTTGGGTCGTCAGTTCGTCTAAACGCTGCGTCCTCTTCCTTTTGTGGAGAGAACTAATTTTGATCAGCATCCCTCTCATGAAGGCTTTGTGAGCACTCCACACCACGCCAGGATCAGACACTGTGCCCTTGTTCAGGGAAAAAAAATCAGTGATATAGTTAGATATCTCTGGTATGTAGTTGCTATGTTGGATTATATAGTTGTTTACCCGCCAGAGATAGGTATTACGTTGGAAATTGGAATCATCAATAGTGATTGTAAGTGGGGCGTGGTCTGACCATGTCGTGGTGTGGATCTCAGTGTTGGAAATTTTTTGCAGGAGCCATTTGTCCGACAAGAATAAATCAATCCTCGAGTAGGAACGATGTCTGGAGGAAAAAAAGGTATAGTCTCGTTCGGAACCGTGTTGGCACCTACAGATATCATACAAGGCTTGAGAGGAAATAAAGTCTTTCAGAGGTGAACTTTGCCTTTTGGCAGAGGAAGTGGAGTCTAGGTCGACATCCGGGACTAGATTGAAGTCTCCCCAGACGATCAAATGGCCCTTCTGTATCGGGTTCGCAGTGCGGAGCACTTTACGTAGAAAGTTCAGCTGGTGGGAATTGGGGGCATAGACGTTGATGATGGTATACGTTACTCGGTTCAGGTTGCAGACGAGGATTATAAAGCGACCGTCAGGGTCTGATATGGAGTGTAACATTTGGAAGTCCACTGAGTCTTTGATTGCTACCATTACACCCTTGGACTTAGTGGAGTGGGAAGCAAAGAAGGTGTGTGGGAACTGGTGGCTTTTGCAGAGGTGGGTGTCTTCAGGTAAAAGGTGGGTTTCCTGGAGGCAAATGATGTCACTGTGGAGAGCCTTGACAGTTTTCCACAGTGAGTGACGTTTGGCTGGGTGATTCAACCCGTTAACATTAAGCGAGAGAACAGTGAGTGGCATCTTGTATGTGGGGTGTTTGTGGGAGTGCAGATTAACACTTACAGTTGGTAGTCCTAGATGGGTCCGGGTACTGCTTGTGTCGATAGGTTGACGTTCGGTGGTTCAGAGGGCTGCTAGTAGAGCAGAGTGTAGAGCTGCGGAAAGAGTAACACTACCAAGCCAAGTTAGGTATGCGGGTAAGGTGAGAAGTGGTAAAAAACAAGACAAAAAAAAAAAGAAGAAAAAAAAAAAGCTAAAAAAAAAAAAAAAAAAAGTCAGATCAGTTGGTCACAGAGGGGGTGCAAGCACCACAATAGCCTCTCAGGGGAGGGCACAGAAAGTCAATTGCACCGGAGAGTATATGCAGGGGTGACGGAGTGTCAGGCTTTGGGGGACTCAGTAGCAAATTACGGCCATGTTGGTTGTCAAGTTTTGCGGCTGTCAGGTGCGTTGTTGGACCGGGCTCCTGCGGGGTGCGGGTGGTCCTCCCTTGTGGAGTAGAGGGTTGGGGGGTTCCAGCAGGATACCCCATGAGTGGAGTAGGCGCAGGCCTTTCTCGAGTTCAGCGACAGTGTGGGTTTGGCCATTTCTGGTGATGAGAAGGGTCGCAGGGTACCTCCACTTATATGGAATTTTGTGGTTTTGAAGGCCTTTTGTTATCGGGTTCATTTGCCGTCTCAGTTGGAGGGTGTATTTGGAGAGGTCAGGGAACAGTTTTATTCCAGTGTACGGAGCTGGTAGTGGAGTTTTGGCCTTCAATCCCATCAGCATTTTTTCTTTGATGTGGTAAAAGTGTACCCTCATGAGGACATCTCTGGGGACTGAGGCAGCTAGGTGGGGTGGTTTGGCGATTCTGTGGATCCTGTCAATGATGACGTCTCTTGGAGACGCTTCAGGGACGATTACATGCATCAGATCTTTTGCATAGCGTGGTAGGTCTGCAGGGGGTATATTTTCAGGGACCCCCCTCAGTTTAATATTGTTCCTTCTGGATCGGTCCTCTAAATCGGCCAGCTTGGAGCGCATCCAGATCTGTTCCTCTTTTATGTCATCATATGTGTCAATAATATCATTCACAGTATAGGTGCAGTCTGACAGGCCTTTTTCAGTGTTGGTAATTCTGTCATCTAGTGTACGGATGTCAGAGGTGAGATTAGCAAACATTGAGGAAAGGTTTGTCATTAGGGAGGTCTGGAGGGACAGCAGCATGTCCTTTAATGTAGTGTCCATGACTGGTTGGCCTGAGGTGGGGAAGGATGCCATGGATGGCTGTAGGGCCTGGTGAGGTAGGAGGGGATGTGAAGCCTGGGCCTCAATTTTGGAGTGCAGCGGCCGCTGCGGGGGTGTATCTAGGCGCATTTTGGCCTTGGCAGGGCTCCCAAGGAGGGGATCATCCTCCTGGGGATTGGGGGGTCCTGTGGAGGTACCTGTGTTTAGCTGGGGGTCCGGTTCTTCATCCGGGAGGTCCGTGTATGGCGCGGACGGCGCGGCCTGGACGGCGCCATCTTGAAGGCCCGAGGCCCGTTCTGCCGGTTTGTAGGCAAATTCTGTGAGTTTCACAGGCGATCGGTCGGTGATCCGCTTCCTGGACATGTTCAGGGTGTCCAGCGGAGTGTCTGGAGCGGGGATGGCCGCGGATGGTGGTGCGGGTGAGGCCTGCGTGTCTTGTTGCTTTCCCCTGCCTGACGAGCTACAGGACTAAGCGTCCATCTTCCTCTCCGGTCGGCCACGCCCCCATGTTTATTGTTTCACTTTAAGTATTATTAAAATCACTGCTCCTGAAAAAACTGCAGTTTTCTAACTTTTTTTTGCATTGATACATGTCCCCTGGGGCAGGACCCAGGTCCCCATACACTTTTTTATGGCAATAGCTTGCATATAAACCTTTAAAATTGGGACTTTTGATTTTTCATGTTTGTGTCCCATAGACTTTAACTGTGTTCGGTTATTCGTACACATTATTTGCCTGTTCGCATGTTCTGGTGCAAACCGAACCGGGGTTGTCCAGCTCATCCAGTGGTCACATGATCTTTCCCTGTTCTTTGGCATATACAAGGAAAGATCCTTGGAAGGAGCTTCTATTACTCTGCTTATATATGCTCTCTACAGTGTAAGTGTCTGCATAGCCCTGATTGGTGCTGTGCCAGTCACATGACTAAACGCTGTACCCAAATAAAATTTATGTCCTTTTTTTCCCACAAAAAAATGCTTTCTTTTGGTGGTATGTGATCACCTCTGCGGTTTTTAAATTTTTTGCGCTTTAAAACAAAAAAAATAAAAAAATATTAAAAAAAACTATATTTTTTACTTTCTGCTATAATACATATCCAAAAAATATATATAAAAAACAAATGTATTCATCAGTTTAGGCCAATATTTATTCTACTACATATTTTTGGTAAAAAAAATCGCAATAAGCGTATAGTGATTGGTTTGTGCAAAAGTTATACCATCTACAAAATAGTGAATCGATTTTTGGACTTTTAATTTTTTTTATTGTTTTTACTAGTAACGACGGTGATCTGCAATTTTTAGCGGGACTTCAACCCTAAGTGACACTTTTTGGGGACCAGTGACACCAATACAGTGATCAGTGCTAAAAAAAATGCCTGCAAAACATTAGCACTTTCTGGTACTGTTAAAACTTGACTGCTCTCTACTGCTTCCCATACATACTGGCCCATCACTATGTTGGGTTTCCTCATTGACCCATGGGAATGTTCAGAAGGCAGGATGGCCAGGGCAAGCTTTGCTTCAACCGCAATTACAGGGTCTTGAATTCTGCAGATTAAGACATACTGCAATTAGGGTATAACAGTAGAGACTTGCAGGCTTCTGAATGTACTGCAAAAGACACCTCCAACTTGGACAATGGCTCAAGAAAATGTATTGGGGTATTATTAGATAATTTGAAGCAACCTGGGAACCCTGGGCCCAATATATAGGAACTTCCCTGATTCCCTGAAATGACAGTCCCTCTATTGTTGGCAACTCTTTCCTTTCTCCACCTTCCTTCTATCTACTCTTCTATTGAATCCCCTGGTGTATGCTACACTATAAGCCTCTGTTCATGGATCACACCATGAGGCCAATAGGGCCTAAACAAACTGTAAGCCCGGCTGGAACTAGTCTCCTTTAAAGGAGCCAGAGGTCTTTCTAAAATGGTCCCCCATGAGGGAACTGACACCTCAATAAATACACAATAGCATCCTCTGGATTAATTCTCATAAAAATGCCCCCTTCTCTCTTGACACAGTTAGATCCCAGTAGGGGTGTCGGGAGCCAAGGGTCCACATCATTCTGCATAGCTCACAGCCTTGATCATTAATTGTTTAATAAAGAATGTTCGAAACAGTGATTCATAAGTTGATATTCATGTTATATTGTATTTTTCTATCTGAAAATCAATAAAATACAAAGAAAAGACACCTCCAAATGCACTATATATGTATTTTTTTTTAAAACCTACCTTTAGAGCGATATTAAACCCAAAAGCATATGAAATTGCAGCTTACCAAGTTTTAGATGTGATGGCTGCATTTGTTTTTTTTTTTTAGGTTTTGTTTGTCTGGTGATCTTGCCAGTAAGTATTTTATTTTTCAACAGAACAACTGTTCTGCAGATGTAGCAGTTACAATGATCCACTTTTTTAAATGTATTTATGTATTTGTGTAAAACCTTTATCCCAAAATGAAAAGAAAAAAACTGTTTGCTGTAATTGCTTATAAAGTATTAGCTGGAGTTTGGCTTCAATGTGCTAGTGTTTATGTATCCTCTAGTGCAGTGATGGTGTTGCAATTATATTTTCCCTCTAAGGCCTATTTCACACATGCGGACCATTTGTCCGTTTTTCATCCATTGACGGATGAAAACAGACATCAATACATCTCTATGGAAAAATGGATGTAAATGGGTGATCATCCATTTACATCAGTTTACATCACCATCTGTCAACATTTGTTTTTTGAAAAAGATCAAAGCTCTATTTTTCTTCCTTTAAAAAAACGATTGGGTGAAAAACGTATGTAAACTTAGAAACGGTCCATTTTTTCATACTTTTTTGCATTGGTAGTGAATGTAAAATAAACTCATGAGAAACTGATGAGCAGCTGCTGAAAAACTGATGAAAACTTCAACCGTTTTTTCTCTGAAAAGACATGACTGAACTGGTGAAATGACCGGTCCATATGTGTAAAAAGGGGTCTAATGCCCTGTACACACGGTCAGAAAATCCGACGGAAAAGGTCCGATCGGATTATATTGTCGGAAAATCCAATCGTGTGTGGGCTCTGTCTGGCTTTTTTTGAGAGCAGGATCTCAAATTTTCCGACAACAAAATCCGATCGGACTTTGTCCGATTGTTTGTAGAGAATTTGGATCAGACAAAGTGCCACGCATGCTCAGATCTAATTACGAGACCAAAGCTATTGGCTACTAGCCTGAGCGTAGTCCCGCCGTAACTAACGAACGTCATCACGTTCCGAACGATCGGATTTTCCGACAACTTTGTCCGACCGTGTGTATGCAACACCAGTTTTGGACAAAATCCGTCGGAAAAAATCTGACGGATTTTGTGGTCGGAATGTCCAACCGTGTGTACGGGGGCTAAGACATGTTACAATTGTTTGCATGCAAAACATATGGAAACAATCAAACAGGTTAAAAAATCTGTTTTAATAATGTTATAATTTGTGTATATAACTTTTAGTCAATGTTCTATCAAATGTGTCTCACTTTTTTTTAGCATTGAAAGAATGTCAAGTGTTAAATGTTGACAGGAAAGTTGAAGGAAAAGAAAGGAGAAAAAACTGTACTATTGAAGGGTGATATTTTCAAGAACACAAATGGCCATTAATGAACTGAAGGCTATTGAAAGAAGT
>CM053030.1:364848491-364864028 GCA_028564925.1 Lithobates sylvaticus
TACAGTATCTCACAAAAGTGAGTACACCCCTCACATTTTTGTAAATATTTTATTATATCATTTAATGTGACAACACTGAAAAATAACACTTTGCTACAATGTAAAGTAGTGAGTGTACAGCTTGTATAACAGTGTCAATTTGCTGTCCCCTCAAAATAACTCAACACACAGCCATTAATGTCTAAACCACTGGCAACAAAAGTGAGTACACCCCTAAGTGAAAATGTCCAAATTGGGCCCAAAGTGTCAATATTTTGTGTGGCCACCATTATTTTCCAGCACTGCCTTAACCCTCTTGGGCATGGAGTTCACCGGAGCTTCATAGGTTGCCACTGGAGTCCTCTTCCACTCCTCCATGACGACATCACAGAGCTGGTGGATGTTAGAGACCTTGCGCTCCTCCACCTTCCGTTTGAGGATGCCCCACAGATGCTCAATAGGGTTTAGGTCTGGAGACATGCTTGGCCACTCCATCACCTTTACCCTCAGCTTCTTTAGTAAGGCAGTGGTCATCTTGGAGGTGTGTTTGGGGTCGTTATCATGTTGGAATACTGCCCTGCGGCCCAGTCTCTGAAGGGAAGGGATCATGCTCTGCTTCAGTATGTCACAGTACATGTTGGCCTTCATGGTTCCCTCAATTAAATGTAGCTCCCAGCACTCATGCAGCCCCAGGACATGACACTCCCACCACCATACTTGACTGTAGGCAAGACACACTTGTCTTTGTACTCCTCACCTGGTTGGCGCCACATACGCTTGACACCATCTGAACCAAATAAGTCTATCTTGGTCTCATCAGACCACAGGACATTGTTCCAGTAATCCACACCTTAGTCTGCTTGTCTTCAACAAACTGTTTGCAGGCTTTCTTGTGCATCATCTTTAGAAGAGGCTTCCTTCTGGGATGACAGCCAGGCAGACCAATTTAATGCAACATGCGGCGTATGGTCTGAGCACTGACATTCTGACCCCCCCCCCCTTCAACCTCTGCAGCAATGCTGGCAGCACTCATACGTCTATTTTCCAAAGACAACCTCTTAAAATGACGCTGAGCATGTGCACTTATCTTCTTTGATCTACCATGCTGAGGCCTGTTCTGAGTGAAACCTGTCCTGTTAAACTGCTGTATGGTCTTGGCCATCATGCTGCAACTCAGTTTCAGGGTCTTGGCAATCTTCTTGAAGCCTATGAAATCTTTATGTAGAGCAAAACATTTTTTTTTCAGATCCTTCAGAGAGCTCTTTGCCATGAGGTGCCATGTTGAACTTCCAGTGACCAATATGAGAGAGGGAGAGCAATAACACCAAATTTAACACACCTGCTCCCCATTCACACCTGAGACCTTGTAACACTAATGAGTCACATGACACCGGGGAGGGAAAAGTTGGCTAGTTGGGCCCAATTTGGACATTTTTACATAGAGGTATACTCACTTTTGTTGCCAGCGGTCTTGACATTAATGACTGTGTTTTGAGATATTTTGAGGGGACAGCAAATTTACACTGTTATACAAGCTGTACATTCACTACTTTACATTGTAGCAAAGTGTAATTTCTTCAGTGTTGTCACATAAAATATATAATAAAATATTAACAAAAATAAGAGGGGTGTACTCATTTTTGTGAGATACTGTAGATATAACAAACACAAACACTACATACATATAAAAGAGCATTGCATACTAAATATAACAGAAACATTGAATTTGAATGTGTGCTTAGTGACAAAACTAAATTTTTATTGGTGCACATTGCAAAACTCACTCTGAATTGGTGCTCGGTGCAGAACTCTATCTTTGCATTGGTGAAAGTACAAACAGTTAACCTTGTGTTAATGCTTAATGCAAATATTTAACTTTACATTGGTGTTCAGGTAAAAAAAAATGAACGTTGACGTTACATTGGTACAGGGGGTCCCCGAGTTACAAACTGTTCTAAAATCGGAAATGTTCGTAAGTCGGCCGTGCATGCGCAGAACGACAATTACGGACATTTCCGATGTTTCGTCGAATGCCGTTCTGCGCATGAGCGGCAAATTACTGACATTTCCGCTGTTTGCCGTCATTTTCCGAGGCTTCGTAAGTAGGAGAGGTTCGTAGGTCAGGCATTCGTAAGGCGGGGACCCCCTGTACACATGTGCCGGTGCCGGCGTATACCTGTACACAGCACCTCTGGCTCCTGGGTGGAAAAATATGTATTCGTATACAATGATTCTAAAAACCCCACTAATACATGATAGATCTGAGTAGACAAGTTTCAAAATGCTATATTATATAGCCTTTAATCTTTTTAACAAACTTTGCGCACAAAAATTTTCTTGACATAAATGAGCTGTAGGTAAACATGTTTAAAAATAGAGGCAGTATAAAATAAAGACTTTCTACTGGATTTATAATAACAACATTGTTGAACAAAAGTCATAATTCTCTCACGTTCCAGACCCTCAACCCCCCAAAACAATAAAGCAGTTCCTCCTAAGAATCTGTAGTTTATATGGAGTAAAATAAAAAATCTTTCCTGACTCCTGGTGGTGGCAATTTTGAAAATGTAAGATGCTGATCCAGATGCATTTCACTGTGTATTTTTAGATATACATAGCAGAATGCTATTTTAGAAAAACAGATCCAACTCTTTTTTCTAACACTTCACTGAATCAGTCAGAGCTTATTTCTATAAAAGACTATTCTGAATTTAATGACTGTTACAGTAAAAGCCCTTTCTGCAGCTAAAGATTAAACCATATTTTCTTCCAATTACAACATATACTTTAATGTCTTCTGTGGTGACCATAAAGTAAACAGTTTGCCACTGTATTTTCTATATAGGTCATTTATATTAACTGGTCCTCTTAATGCCTGCTCAAAAACACCTGTTTTACAGTCATTTGAGGTTTTTTTTCTCTGCCTCTAAACATCCCTCCTTGTTAGCCTGTGGGGTTGATTTATAAAAGGCAAATTGACTGTGCATTTTTGCAAGTGCAGTTGCTCCAGAGCTTGGAAAATGAGATAAAGCTTAACTTTACAGAAAATACCCAATCACATGCAAGGAAAATAAAAAAACATAATTTTGCTTGCACGTGATTGGATGATGGATGTCAGTTAAGCTTTCTCTCATTTACCAAGCTCTAGTGCAACTGCACTTGCAAAAGTGTACAGTATATTTGCCTTTGGTAAATCAACCCCTATGTGTTCATGCACACATAAGCGTTTACAGGTGGTTTGAGGCAGAAAAAGAAAAAACATTCACTCGCTCGTTCTGAAGAGGAGTGTTTGAGCTGAAAAAAAACTCCTGCACAAACGAGCATAAATTAGTTAAGATTAGGCACATTTATGCACACTCACTCTCTAATAAATTCTAGAATAAAAAAATATTCAGGCCAATAGAATGTATTAATGCCAAATGAGCGAACACACAAATGCGAGTGAATGCAGATAAATGTGCATGCAAAAACTTGACTTTTGCTTCTTTTTTTTTCTACTGCTTTTTTCCTGTAAGGAGAAAAGGTGTCTAAAAAATTACAGTGTACATGGACATTAATAGTCTCTTTTTAACATGCATTTAACAGAAAAACTTTTTTAGCGATGAATAGTAGACATGTGCAGTTTGTTTCGTTTCAAATTAATATTCAGACAAATTTTTTGTTATTCTGAGATTCTGATATATACGAATACCCGAATTACAATATAAACAAATTTTATCGAATGCTCCGAATAACGTAACAAAATTTGCCTGCATTTCGGAAATTCGGACTGAAATTTAAATCGAATTTTACTTTGAACTCCAGTCGAATTCTAACTACACATATTGCTGAACTCAAAGACTATGGGGGTTATTTACAAAAGGCAAATCCATTTTGCACTACAAGTGCAAACTACAAGTGCAAAGTGCACTTGAAATTGCACTGAAAGTGCACTTGGAAATGCAGTCACTGTAAACCTTTGGGATAGATTTTAAATGAGTGGAAGCTCTGCTGATTTTATCATCCAAGCATGTGCAAGCTAAAATGCTGTTTTTTATTTTCCTTGCACGTCTCCCTCGGATCTACAGCGACTGCACTTCCAAGTGTACTTTCAGTGCAATTTCAAGTGCACTTTGCACTTGTAGTTTGCAATTGTAGTGCAAAGTGGATGCCTTTAGTAAATAACCCCCTGTGTGTGTTATTAGAGTACCATTTCAAAATAATGCAGTTTTTGTTAAGCCAAAGGTGATTTAAAGAGTCATTGTAATCATTTGTTTACTTTGCTGCATTCAAATCGAAAACAATATCATATTTTCGTTTCGATTTGGGGGATCTGCTCACAGATTCCCTGCTGATCAGAGCAGAGTGGGCAGATGCTCAGTTCATGCAGAGCAGTCACGGACAGAGCTTGCACTTCTGTATGGGCGGCCGGGTGTAAATGGACCTGACTACCCCCTATCCACCTACAGATCACCTACAGATCCCCTTCAGGGCAGTTTCCCTTCAGTTTGTTTTTAGTGGGACAGATTGGATCAGAGGTAGGTGGGTATAAACAGACACAAGTCCTTTTGAACCCGCCAGTCCAGAGGAGTAAATGGACTATCCAATCAGGCATGACCTGATCGAAATGATAGCGTGAAAGATACCTACAATATATTTATTACAATAGACATTAAGCGTGCAAATCTATAGTTACAAGGCAAATATTTCTTTGTTTAGTTATGGCAACACATGGAACTTAAAGCCAGTTTAATGTTGTCATGCCAGTCATTACAGGGTCTCCTAAACTTAAAATAATGCCTTAGAGGTAGCTATACCTATCTTTCAGTACTTGCGGATGTCTATGTTTGATCCAGACACTATAGTCACATCTGTTTTGTTTATTCATTTTTTGACTATATACATTTTTGCCCATTGTGGCACATTAGTATTTTTGAGCTTACTTGTTGCATTTTGAAAAACAGTTTGATGGCCTATTTGCACTTTGGAATGGAATTAGTTTACATTTTGTGGTGACTTACTCATGTCCTTCCCTGGAAGGCTCTATGTTGGGAACATCACAAGGGTGGCCAAAAGGGTGAGGCAAAGGGAAAAGGTACCAATTATGGTGAACGTAATTTATATTATTGCTCACCAGAGAATATCAGCCAGCAAAAATCTGTCCAAACAAAGTCTTGTCGATTCTACTTCTGCAACTCTTACTGCCATTTCTCTCTCCATAATACCCATATAAAATATAAATTCTCTGTGTTGTACATTTTCTATCCCATTTCATTAATGCCCCAGGAAACTTACGTATGACATTTGGTGAAGTTTAATGTTTCATTCCTGAGTCTAAACATTAAAAAAAGCAGCATACAAAGGGCAGCTCACATATGTCATAACCGGGGCCAACTTGTGCAAGGGTGGTCAGTCTAAAACTAACTTCAATAAAAAAACCTTGTTAAGTCAACCTGCCTGTTCTGAAGTCACTAAAGATGTGCATGTAGGGCATATCAAAGAACAGTGCTTGCAAGAGGGATGAAGAGTAGACATTACAAGAGTCTAACCTACAGTGGAAGGAGAAGAGGCAATATAGACATTGCTAGGGGCAACCGGAGTAATGCCGGGTACTTAAGAAGACAGTCACTGAGAGTCATAGTGACATGGCAGGGGTGACAGAGGATCCTTGCTGTGAGGGGGTTTGTGAGCTTGGCCACCTGCCTAGCAACCAGTGCCCCACATACAGGGAACAATATCACTTCATGGGGTATCCCAGGTACCTAGCCTGAGATGTCACAGAAGAAAAGAAGTGAGTCAGAGGCCTCATGAATGAAGACGCTCAGGAGCATGTGAAGAGATAATCTCTTGTGTCAGGGAAAAGTATCATAGTGTCACTGGGAATGAGATGACATGTTGAGCAGTTGTCACGTACCTGGTAGAAGACTAAACTGACGAGATTGATCTCTCTTGTATCTCCAGCCCAGGCCCCGCTCAAGGTGGAACAGATGGTGCCGAGGGACAGAAGGAACACGAGTGATGGCAGGTGTTGATAGAAGAACTTGCATCAGGATATGCAGGCTTGAGAAGTCAGACAGGACTTTAGGCCAGGAGCAGAAGTGATACACGCTGGACCAGCCGAGGCAAAAGGGGCACTCCGCATGTACTGCAGGTTCTGGACCTGTGGCTTGTCGATGCTCTCAGCAGACTTTAGGGAGGAACACACTGCAATGACTGGAGCGGTTATGAAGGACAGCCAAAGCAGACATTCAATAGTTGTATGAAGCCAAGTACGAAGCAGGAGTGAGGTCACAGAGGTAGCCGAGGTCATTAGCAGGTGGGCAACAAGGTACAGAAGCATAGGCAAAAGCATAGCCAGGAATGAAGCTGAGGTCAGAAACATATGGGTCGAGGTACAAGCTAAATTCAAGATCAAACAGAATAACATTTTAATTACTGCGCTTATCAGACAAAAAGAGCAAGGGAATCATTGAATGGATGAATCATAAATATGTTTGTTTTTTAGAAAAAAAAGCTGCAACTTCCTGTGGGATATGCACAAAATAAAATTTAAATTACTGCGCTTTTCAGACAAGAAGAACAAGTGAATAAGTGAATTGATAAAACATAAATAAGTTTTTTTCTTTTTTAGAAAGCAAAGCTGCAACTTCCAGTGAGATACGCACAAAATAAACAACTTTCTGTATTAAGTTGTGCTATGCTCTCAAGTGAGTGAATACTAGCAATAAACCTTAAGAAATGCTAAATTATGTATATAAAGTGACTCCATACATAAATAAAAATTGATTGATTAATTGATTAGATCATGTTTTGAATAGTCCACTGTTTTAAGGTGATTTTAAAACGTGAAATTAACACATGATACACCCAAGAGTCGTGGTTAAAAGAGATAAAGACCTCCACCTCTGCACACACTGCCGCTTACCGACTCCAAATGATCTCCTATTACAGGGGATCACATTCGCTTGTGGCTTAGTACCCAGCCCAGGCCTTTTGAGAGATGGAACAGTGATCCCAGCATCTTCACAGAATGTAATCTTTCAGGGGCACGTGTTGCCCATTGATCCCCAAAAAGACATAAAACCTTCCATAGCGTAAAACCCTAGGTTACTTTATTAAAATAAGAAAGTATTGCATTTTCAGTTAAAACAGTAAGAGATTGCAGTATAAACGAGCTGGCCGGCTCTCAATAGCAGCCCGTCACTCCGGGGCTTGCTAGAACGCGTGACGTCAGCACGTCGCTCCTCCCTATGTGTTTCATTGTCCTGGGGCCTGTTGAATGCCACTATGTGTCTTATTCACACAAGAAAGGAAGCATTCCTTTATTGTGTGAATAAGACACATAGGGGGTTATTCACAAAAGGCAAATCCACTTTGCACTACAAGTGCACTTGGAAGTGCAATTGCTGTAAATCTTAGGGGGAGATCTGAAATGAGGGGAAGCTCTGCTGATTTTATCATCAAATCATGTGCAAGCTAAAATGCTGTTTTTTTTTTTTTTTCCTTGCATGCTCCCCTTGGATCTACAGCGACTGCACTTCCAAGTGCACTTGTAGTGCAAAGTGGATTTGCCTTTCGTAAATAACCCCCATAGTGGCATGATCTGATAAATTAATCAATCAACTTTTATTTATGTACGGAGTCATATTATATATATATATATATATATATATATATATATATATATTTTATGGTCTAGAGCCCTACGGACGACATGAGTAAAGATGACATATAGGAACAACACAAAACTCACCAACATGAAATAGACCTGAAAGTGTGCCTTGGTCTACCGTATGGTACACCAAAATAAGGGGGCATACCCTAGATAAAGAATGATAAGAAGTAGTTATGGAATAATGTGGAATGAGTATTCAGTCTGGGGTAAGAATACTTGGAAGAGGCTTTAAAAAAGGGGAGGGTGGGTGGGTATCACGCACAGGAAACCGACAAAGACCGGCGGCCTTTGGGCTGCTTAAATACCCTCCGGGCTCCTCCCATAACTTCAGGCCGGTACCCGGCCTTCCAATTTATGGTCTAGAGCCCTACGGACGACATGAGTAAAGATGACATATAGGAACAACACAAAACTCACCAACATGAAATAGACCTGAAAGTGTGCCTTGGTCTACCGTATGGTACACCAAAATAAGGGGGCAAAAACCTTCAGGTAGGGGATAATTATTTATTAAAGGTAATGTCGCTGAGTAAGACGAGCAAAGGCCTGAGCCATCTCTAACTGTGGGTTAGGAATGTAGCGAGAGAAGCAGGCCGATTTCCACCGACCCAGTTCTTTGATCACATGGTCCGGAACCCCCTGTCTTGAGGCCGTCGTGGCCGCCCCAATCCGGAATGAATGCCCGGAGTACTGGCTGGGGTCCAACTGAAGATTGCCGAGAAGGACCCGGACATGTTCCACGAACTGCGACGAGTTGAGGGGTTATACCGGAAAGGGTAGAAGCGGACTGGACCCTGGGCGGTCGGATAGCAGTGCCGTCAGGCGGTTTAACACGGCAACTGGGCACCAGTTGTTGTGAGTCCTGTACAGGTGAACCTCTACTCCAGAACCTCGCTGCTGAGTTTTGGATGTCGCCAAGTGAAGGACGTAGTGATCCTGGTGGCGGCAGAGACTACTTCTATGCAAGACTGGACCGGCTGGGTGGCTGCGAGTGAACTCGCTGGGCCGTAGAAACCCATAAAACGCCATGTGTATCGCAGCCTGCAGGACGGTGCTGAGGAGGAGACCGAAAGGGGACCTATCCAGGATGTCAGACATTCCCTTGAAGATCTCCCCCGTGATAGGCAGCCGCTTCGGGCTGACTGGCGGCTGGCGTTTCTGCACTCCACGTAGTAGAGCCCTCACTGCGTGGCAGGAGAACACCGAAGGCCTCGCGGGGTCTTGAAGTGACAAGTAGTGCGGCACCCCGGCCACGTACTGGCGTATCGTGCTGTGTGACAGTGCTAGGTGAGAATGACAATAAGCGCTGAGTTACACTTCCCTGGAATGAATGAGCAGTAAACATTGAACTGATGCTGTAGGGATAGCTGGACCAGTCTGCGGAGGAAGGACATGACGGGCCTGGATTTAGACCTGCCCTTGCTGATGATCTTGGCTGTGGCTTGGTTGTCTGTCGTGAAAGCCACAGTCTGTCCAGACCAATGGTGACCCCATAGGTGAGCGGCTGCTACGATGGGGAAGAGCTCAAAGAGGGCTGACGTGGTAGTGAAGCCTGGTGTGGCTAGTGCCTGAGGAGGCCAAGGGGCGGCGAACCACAAATGGCCAAAAATGGTGGCGCATCCTGTGGATGCCGCCGCATCGGTCACCACCTGAGGTGACTGCGTGGACACGACTGGGATGAACAGGGACACACCGTTCCAATTACTAAGAAAGTGTTCCCACATGGCCAGATCTGCCCTGGCTGCCCAAGGACTACTCTTAGACCCGAAGGTCAATTTGGTCGCGAAATAATATCGCTCCCTCCACTTGATGAGGGGACGAGCGAGTTGAGACTGGGAGCGACGGAAGAATGAGGCGCCGACAGATCATACCCAGACGTTTTTATTTGAAAATATTCCCTGTACAAGCCCGATAGGGCTAACCCCCCAGATGTTAAAGGGAGACTGACTGAACGGGCCTATCATGAAGTCCCGATCCAACTCCGTCTGCAGAAGGACGTCAATCGCTGGCTCATCTGTTGCTGCTGAGCGTAGGTTCGGACATTCGTGGGTGGAGTGGGGCAGGGTGATGAGCCCGGTATGAAACCCATCGGTGAAACCCCGGATGAGGTAGCTGGCGAGTGACGGAGTGGGGTGTGAGGTCAAGTAAACACCGAGCCAAAGGGCATTGACCCGGCTTAGTCATGGTTCTTCTGTTTGACCTCACATAGGATCCTGGGGTGCGCCCTCTGGCATAGGGTGCAAACGTGCAAGAGCCGGCACTGGCTGAAATTGCAGGAGCCGTAATTGAAATTGTTGCAAATGGCGGCTCCCCCAACCATCCGCACCGGACGTCCCAACTTGTCCACCTTTTGCCCTTGCGCCAGGGCCTGCTGAGCCTGGCTCGTGCTGGTAGAGGCCGTGCTAGCTATCGGATGGACAGAGGCTATGTTGGCACACCAGACCGTGGTGTGGGACGCTGACTGACAGACAGCACATAGCGGGGAGCGAAGACCGGCGAAGTGGCGGCAGAACAACTCCGTGTCCACTACGCTCCAGTCCGTTGTCAAATGAAACTGTGAGAATCTGGCTGCGGCTTTGGCCGAGAAGGACCGATGATAGTCGTAGAACGCTGAGCCACCGTATTTGTGGCCCAGGTCTACGATCAAATGGAGGTAGAGGTCCAGTTCCTCCCGTCTGCCGGGGGGAGGCTGAGCACAGCACGTCCCTAAACATGCCGAAAGCGAGCGTGAACTCGGGCACCGTGAGCTTTCTGTTGAGCCTCGGATCCTTCGCTTTCAAAACCACCGAGACGTCCCCCCAGGTGTAGGCCTTGTTCTCAGCCAAGTCATGGACCGAGATCAAGAGTGAGGCCAGGTTAACGTCTCTGCCCTCTAGAATGTCCTTCCTTACGCTGGGTGGCACCAGGTGGGAAGGGTGAACGGTAGTCGTGGCAAGCTCACTACCTGCGGCCGGTGCACTGATGGCTGGGACCACCGCAGGGTCCGGAACCGTGGCAGCCGGGCTGGTCTCTAGACGAGACACCCTGTCCTGGACCTCAACGATTGAGGAAGACAGGGAAGACACGAGGGTGTGTAGCTGAGCGACGGCGGCTGAAATCGACTCCAGAGACGCCTGCTGGCTGCTGGGGCTTGCTGCGGCCGGTGGTGGGAAGAGGAGCCTGAATAGCTCCGCCTTCCTGGCCGCGGACGAGAAGGGTATCCCTCTGCGTCTCAGCTCGGCGGACAGCCTGGGAATTGTCCATGCCCTAAGGGACTGGACACTGCCAGCCTCGGAGGCTGACGCCGGAGATAGCGGGGTGGTGAGGTCATTGCTGCCGACTGACGACATGGCGGCTGCCAAGACCCGTTACTTAGTAGACTGGTCACGTGTTTGCAGGCTGGGCCTATAAAGAGGTGACAAGAAATGAGTTTGGACGTGTCACCTATGATATACGTACCTACCATGAGAAAGCAGGAGCCCCCCGTGCCCCTGCGTTTTTTTTTTTTTTTACCTGCTGGAACCCTGATCAAGCTGGTGCAGGTGGACCTACTGAATCCGACTGACCTGAGAGAGTGTGAGAGAAAGTACCTATTTAAGAGCCTAAACTGCTGCCGTCCAGAGCGACGGAACCCAACGTAGATGATAACAACAGGCGATAGTGACTTAAGTCGACTGCCGAGACCGCTGTGGGATCAAATGACAGATGACAACACGAATGACTGACTTGACATGTTGCCTTAACTGAACGAACTTCCCGTGACAGGGCCCGGCCCGTTCGTACCGTATGGGGGTGACTGTGAGCCGCATGTATTGAAATGAGGCCGGCCTGGGGGACGCCGACACGAATTAGTGCGGGGAAGTGACTGCATTCATGCCGGGCGTGGTAAGGTGACAGAAATGGTATACCATGACAGGGGCAAGAATCAGGAATATACGCAACCAGTGATGTGATTCCGCCCTTGGCGCATGTATCGAAATGAGGCCGGGTAGTCGTGCATCTGGATCGCCCCGATCGGAGCATGTATGGATGCGACCGGACCAGGATCGAAGCGATGGCATGAACGCCCTGTTTAACTGATGCGAAATGATTTAGCATGACCGAATGGCCCGATACGTTAGCCATGTTTGAAATGATGAAATGATTGTCATGCTAACACGTGAAATGTTTCGACACGGTCGAAGTGATTCGTACAATTAGTATGCCAACAGTGCTTCGGAATGTGAATAGCGATTTGGCACGCTCGCTGGCGCCACCGATTCGAATAATGGCAGGACATGAACGATACGTGTGAGTGCGAACGGCACCCGTGCGTGAGTCGTGTTTGAACGATTCGAAGACTGCGTAGCACGACCGCGTAAGGGAACCCTTGAGTGCCGGATGCGGCATCGGTCGGAGTGTTTTGTGGCAGGCGGCCCTGAATGTGCGTGCCGCTAGATGGCTCCCGATCGTGTACAACCAAAAACGTGCGAGTAAGTGTTTAGGTTTCGAGACAAGCAGTCCACAGTTTAGTGACATGATAAGCAGTGCATGAGAACATAAAACATGGGAGCCGAAGCCCTACCTGCGACAGCCGAACCAGACTCTTTGTACGAACTGCGACTCGGCGACACGAGTGCGACACGAAGGGACAACGCGACTTACGAACACGGAACGCGGGACTGCAACAAGAGGAGACGGACAGACGAAAACGGAGCTCACGAACCGGCACCAACAGCGCTTGTCTCGAACGAGTCGGTCCTAGATGTCTGACGTATCAGATATCACGCACAGGAAACCGACAAAGACCGGCGGCCTTTGGGCTGCTTAAATACCCTCCGGGCTCCTCCCATAACTTCAGGCCGGTACCCGGCCTTCCAATATATATATATATATGATTTAGCATTATTAAGGTTTATTGCTAGTATTCACTCACATGAGAGCATAGCGCAACTTAATATAGAAATAATTCAGGATCAGGTCAGCCGGGTCATCAATGGAAATCAGGTATAGAATACACACAAAACACAGGAAAAGCTGAAGACCAGTCAGCACTGACAGTGAACAAAAGCATTCCTTAATTAGCCCGTCTGGCACCAGAAACTGTGGACACACTCCTGCATGTGGCAGCGATGCACCTATGCTCATTCCTATGAACGATGCTATGTGCATGTGCATATCTATGCACCAGTCACCATACTAAAATTCCCTTACATCTGCATGCCATAAAACTATCCCCTATTTTGTAAACACTAGAACTTTTGCGCAAACCAATCAATAATCGCTTATTGCGATTTTTTTTACCAAAAATATGTAGAATACATATCGGCCTAAACTGAGGAAAAAAATATTTTTTTATATATTTTTGGGGATATTTATTATAGCAAAATGTAAAAAAATAATGTGTTTTTTTCAAAATTGTCGCTCTTTTTTGTTTATAGCGCAAAAAATAAAAACCACAGGGGTGATCAAATACCACCAAAAGAAAGCTCTATTTTTGGGAAAAAAGGACGTCAATTTTGTTTGGGGAGCCACGTCGCACGATCGCACAATTGTCAGTTAAAGCTACGCAGTGCCGAATCGCGAAAAAGTGCTCTGGTCAGGAAGGGGGTAAATTCTTCCGGGGCTGAAGTGGTTAAGTATGTAATTGAAAGGAGGATTAGGATTTCTACCACAATTTTAATAGAAGCACTATACTCAGAGCGGCTATGAAAACCCTTAAATTAAATTATGAATTATTTGAATTATGGATTCAATAGAAAGTAATCAAATATTTTAACAGCAAAAGTGAGATGCTTTTGCAACAGCTTTAAGATCTATAAAGAAAATGAATATGTATGTGGCATGTGTAACATGCGCTCGCTATTAATGTTGCCATTGCTAAATTAATCTTCAAAAGAAAAAAATATTATTTTATACCACAAAAAAAGCACCTCTACAATATAAACCTGTGCAATATGTTTTTTTTTTTGTATAATAAATGAGTTAAATATAGTTATCCAAACTAGGCTGGGGCAATCAATTCTGTTCTTGATGACACATCTCGAAAAAAAAAAGATCAACATCTTTTTGCTTCAAGAAATTGAACTTGTGGTCAAGACCTAGGCCGTTAAGTAACCTTCAGAGCATTGTAATACACAATTAACTGGTAATGCTAAGTAGAAGTAAAGCCTGAGTTGATCCAATTAGAAAAAAGATGAGTGCAGTTGTTCTCATTACTGTGATGAAGGATGCATGGATTTGCTATCTGTGCTACTTGATGGTAAATGGTGCTAATGAGGCCTGATAGATACTGTGCTCCTAACAAGACTTGCAGTAGAGAGTGATTGCAGTAGAAATAGATTTGATGAGATGCTATGCCCTTTGTAGTGTCTCTGGTGCTGACACTCTGTGACATAATCAGGTCACAAAGCCGGTCATAGCCATCAAAGAAACCTATCTCTTCCTACCTCATTACTAACATACATTATTTATTTGTAAGTCCCTAAAAATTGCTGTGGGCTGTTTGTACTTATTTTTGAACTATCATCTATTATACACATGAGTTAATGAAACACAGGTTGCTTTTAATGGAGCTTTAATTAGAGAAAGCCAGAAAGCAGTCCATTCAAAACCAGCAGAGGGTTACAATAAGACTAATGTGTTCAACAAAGGATTGTATATAGGAAAGCATTAAAAGCAATGTGGACTTAAACCATACAAATAAAAGGTTAATGCATACCTACTGAAATCCTCTGGACAAATTCAATTTAAAATGTGACTCTAATGCTTTCTGTTCTTTTTTGTAAACTGTGATTGTAGGACTTAAAAATAGTAAAGCCATATGGAAAATGCATTTTAAAGGACACAATATCAATTCACTTATTTTCTTTGACTGTATTGTATCCTCATCTTGAAAAAGGCGAAGATATGAATACACCTTTGGTGCCTAAAATTTGTGGAATGTATGCCACCAAAACATTGAATAAGCAGACAATAATCTTCACCTCCAACAAGACTATCTATTTGTCTCCTTAATTGGTTATCTATTTACCATTCTGAAGGGTTATGCTGCCATTGCAAGATACTGGTGTGTGATTTATTGACTGTACACAAGTTCTTTCTGGACACAAGAAAAATTGTAAAGGTAAAAAACATACTAGGTTCTGGATACCACTAAACTTTGCTTCGCACATAGAGTTTCACAGACTGACAAACTGTCTAATCATCAAGCTGCAATAATAGGTTCACAAATTAGTAGTCCATGGTAACTGTGCAATCACTACCACTAGAACAGGTTATGATATAGAACTGCTCACATTTAGTTCAATTCACACAAACAACATTTCGGTCAGCTTTTAGAATCCAGGTTTGGATAATATCCAGATTTATCTTTCAATTGTAACTCCTCTCCCGGGCTTCCCAGTCTGAAAGAACTTTTTGAAATTTTTGGTGGGGTGCATCATTGGAAAAAAAATAAATAAAAATTCTGCACTCTGGAAACACACATGCGTGCTTTTGTTCGTGTTTGCCAGCTTCTACCTTAAGTAAAGGGAACTAAAACATGACCTTCTCTTTTTCCTCAAATACTCACCATGATGACACCTCATCCTCCTTCTCTTTTTTCACCTATAATAAGCTCTCACGTATGAGTTCTAAAATGAACATAATGGAGAATCCAACCTAATTAACAGTGTTCATCCCATTTCGGAGATTGTTTCAGTTACTGTTGTGTCTCCAGGAAAGGGAAGGGAAGGTAAATCTTGCCCAATATTAAAAAAAAGTTATTATGTGGGCCCTGACTCTAAATCTAAAAATATTTTTTGTCTTTAGATGTACTTTCATTTGGTTTAGGTCAGGAGAAATGTTCATGTCACTTTTTGATTAAAAGAGATAAGGAATAAAGTAAATAAAAAGTATAAATGAACCCAAGCTATTCAGAGATCATGTCCATAATTGGTAAATTA
>CM053030.1:364864480-364886894 GCA_028564925.1 Lithobates sylvaticus
CACAGGGTGCCAGTCTTATTAGGATCCATGATATCCTTGGCCATAAGGGTCTCCGTTATCATAATGTTGTTAAGGATTTAGAATGTGTGGTCGAGAGATTGATTTTCAGTGGTGAGAGATGGCTACTCACACTGCTAGTTGGCAATGTTTTAAAGTAATTCTAGAAATTGGTCCAGGGATCATTAACAAGCGACCTTGGGTGAGTTTGTGATATCAAACATGCACATGATGTTATATGTTGTAAAGACAGCTGGAAATTCCTATGCCAGATATGCAAGCTTATTCTGTATGACACCCCTGTTTTCAAGACAAACTTCATGATATTTTTAACTTTAAAATGAATAATATGCTATTTGTGTTATAAATATTGCTGATGTTATCAAATAATAAAAACATGCTTTGATCATTTGCTTATAGAACAAATAGGAATTTGATGTTCATGTATTTTATGCTGCCAACCTCTCATGAGGAAATAACACCCCCACCCTCCAAGAGGATCTGCTTATACCATGGCTTACAAACAGCTGTGAACATGAATTACTAAAGATACCACTGATATCTTTGGTAATCAACATGCATGAAGCTTGTTCTAATGTTCTGTTCTCAGAATGTCCAGCATACTGCTTTCTGAATGATCTGGTCCTTATAGAAATTATTAATGGCCACAGTGACTCTTGTTTGGTTCTGTCAGTATGCAGTGAACACAAAGATCCTGTGGAGAGGCACTGAAGACAATGCAAAGATGCACCATCTTGTGAGATTTGTGATTCTCAGCTTTCTCAGTATCATAGGGGTTAAGCAGGGTTAAATTTTTTATTTTTCAGTCCTAACAATTTAGGATGGGGGAGGCTCTCTATCTATCTCTTAGTTGCTGCACACTGGGGCATCCACTTTGAAAAATAGAGATGGTAAAAATCACCATATTGTACCAATATCAATCAGGTGAACTTGTTTTAATATACTGAAAAGCTGCAATGTGTTAAATACTAAATTTAGCTAAATGTAGTATTTTTATTGGGCACATTACCTGTTGTCCGGGTTTGAGCGGTGACAATGTTATACCCTGGGTATTAATCACTGGCAAAATCTGGTTCCCTATTACAGTGGCAATAATCTGTCCCTGGGCGTTTGTCAGTAGTTGTGGTGTGATGGGCTGTACTTGAAGTCCCTGAGCTCCACCTCCTGCTTGATTAGATGATACTTGATTTGGCATGAGCGGAATTGTTCCAATAATCTGAAAGAGAAACATGCATTTAGTATTGTTGTTTATGAGAAAAACAACTTCTTTATCCAAAAGAGAGACTAAAATGATATGCATTCATTTGATTATACCTTCTTCTTGTAGGCACAACTTATCTTATTTAAAATACCAATACAGAGATTTAAGGTGATGTGTGATGTTACTCCTCCTTGCACACAACCTTATAAAAGCAGGGTTGAACTCTACCTGCAGATTGAAATGGACTTATACAAAATAGTTCAAATCCCTAAGTCTTTTGGATACTACCTTTAATATCTTTAAAGAAGGACTTGGGTCTTTTCAAAAAAGCAGAACATTAGTTAGAAACCAAGGTCTACTTTAAGACAACAAAAACAATAACATTTACCACTTACATTTTAGGATCACAAAAAAGTTTACTTATATAAAGGGTATTGTTTTTGTTACATGTGGCTATTTGAATAGATTCAAATACTACTTGAATAAATCTTTAAAGCTAATCTATTAAATGTAATGTAAAATCAGTGTTAACCCCTTCCCTTCTCTTATGGCCCTGTAACTGAGTCTTAAGGCAGGGGGTGAGATGGAATTCCCAATCATGTGACCACTGTGATTGGCTGTCACAGTGGTCATAATGGTCACAAGATAAGGGGGGACATGTCTCACTGGCCCTTGATCATAACTAGAGACCAGGAGCTGTCAGAGACAGCTTTGTCACTCTATTGGGGGCATGATTTAAGTGTGCTGTCAGCTCAGCTGTCATAGATGCATATGTGCAGTGCATGGGTGCAGGGCCACCATCAGGGTGGTACAGCCCATACACCTGTAAGGGGCCCAGGCATCCCTAGGGGCCCGAGTGGGGTTTTCTTCTCTGGGCACCATCCCTGCATATCCTGTGAGGACCGGCGCCACAATGAAGCATTCTGTGACACTCTGCTTATCACAACAGTACACCTAGCCGATGGAGCCTGGGCTCCTCGTCCACTCTGACCAGGGGCAGACCGAGGGCCCAGGGTAAGTGGAGGGGGGTATAATTGCCGCTGTGGGGACAGCAGCAGTGTCATTGCTTCTAAATACATACTATGTGCTGGGGTGTATGTATTTAGAATCTCTAAAGCTCCTTTCTCCCCCCTCCCCGTCTCCTGCACTGTGAGATCTCTGACTCAACCACCCTTACTCCATTCACCAGTGTGGTGTGCTGAGGGGGGGGGGGGGGGTGGAGCACACTGTGGCTACTGCTGGCCTGGATGGCTGCTCACACTACAGGGAGGAGGTGAGCTGAGTAAAATCTCCTTGAATGAAAAGCTGCCAAAGTTTCTGCTAGGATTGATAAGGTGACCAGGAGAATCAAGAGACAGCCAGTGTGACAGATATCTCCCAAGCTGGCACACAGCCCTATCTATATAAACATCCCCCAACCACTCTGTCCAGATAATGTGAAGGTAATTTATGACCATTCATGTAACCCTGTGTTTATGTGTTGAGTTTACACTTCTGATGGTGCAGACTCAGATCTTGGACACAAGGGTTAAATTAATTGTCATAAATTAATTTCACACCATCTCAACATACAGAGTGCTAGGGGCTGAATTATATAGATATATATTTACAACTTATAACAGGAGGATGTTTTCTTTGAGTACCAATTTTGCATTATGTATTGTATATATTAATAGATGAGCACAATAGTTTTTTTTATTATAAACATCACTATCTGACAACATTGCGGCCCCCTACTCCCCCACCCCCAGACCACTTCACATCCAGCTGACGGCCATCACTCGGACCCTTATCTGCCCAACATCACTCTCTGGTCACCCCGCAGACTTCCATTAAAATAAATTCTTCCCCTTTCTGCCACTGTCATACCCTCCACACTCCTCTCCTCTACATACTGGAAAGATTACACTGGACTGGATCTGGGCTTTACTACAGAGGGAGGACACTGTGAGGGAGGACCAACATAGAGGGAAGATGAGACTGGAGAAGGATGACATGGGATGGAGGAGGAGGACATTTAATGGAGGAGGAGGAGGACAGGGAATGGAGGAGGAGGAGGACCAGGGATGGAAAAGATGGGACTGCAGAAGGAGGAGGGTGTGGGATGGAGGAGATGGGACTGGAAGAGCAGGAGGACATGGTATGGAGGAGATGGGAATGGAGAAGGAAGAGGACATAGGATGGAGGAGATGAGACTGGAGGAGGAGGACATAGAATAGAGGAGATGGAACTGGAGAAAGAAGACATTGGATGGTGAAGATGGGACTGCAGAAGGAGGAGGATATGGGATGGAGGAGATGGGACTGGAGGAGCAGGAGAGCATGGAATGGAGGAGATGGGACTGGAGAAGGATAGGAGATGCTGGGTATGTAGGTGTGATCTGTGGAGGGGGGGGTCTGGATGCAAAGGTGGGAACTATGGATGAAGAGGGGATGGGTGCAGATATTTGCACTGTGCATGTGGCGGGGTGGGTACAGAGGTGAGAGCTGTGGATAGGGGATTGGTAAAGAGGTTAGTGTTGTGGATGAAGAAGTAAGCTGTAGATGGTGGCCATAGTGGTAAAAAAGATGCTGTGAACGCAGGAACGGAGGTGAGCTGTGAAAGGGAGGGCACAGAGGTAAGCAGTATATATATATATACACACACACACACACACACACACGCATGTGTGTTTGAACTTTGGGATGCACACACTAAAGCAATAGGCAGCACACACCTACTGTATGCACACCTTGTACATTATGTAGACCTGACCTCACTACTCTATGTTTTGTTGTATGTTATATACATCTTACTGACATATGTTTCATATAAATGGCTGTTATGTTGAACTGACCCAAAACATGTATAAAGATAAGGTTCTGTGACTTTTTCTGATCTACATACAGTATTTCTTCTGGGTTAGTATCTCAAAAAATATAGAAGCAGTAAACTCAGCATAACTGCAAGTAAGCTAAGTATATTTATAAAGTTAACCCTGGCAGCCACATTGTAGGGCTACCGTAAATACAATTTTTTTATTAATTTGACTTTCTCACTTTGACAAATAGACGTGCCCTCATGCAACATGTCAAATGCACCTCTGGATATCCCAAAAAATATAAACAGTTTTAAACAATTGGCTAAATATGCATACATTTTAAATGCTAACATTTTCCTTATATTGGTATGATTTTGTCATTATTTTAAATCATTTCTACCTAGTTACCCAAACCTCACAGTGCATAACTTGACTGATGCATCCAACGTATTTTATAGTAAAATGTCTTATGAGAGAATTTATACAAAGCCACGCATGGCTGCCTGACATTTTTCTATTTGTTTTCTTTAGCAAATTATTTTCTGGAATAGATACAGTTTTTAATATCCTGTTTTCATCTTAAAATGGTCCATGGTTTGACAAACTGGGATGTAATCATCACATTCCTATACACAAGAATTATGCTGATTTTGTCTCTTTTGAGGAAATTATTTTACAATGCCCCAGCACGGCTTTGTTAATCATTTGAGTATTAGCGGTGTACAGAGACATTATTTGGATAAATATTTATTATATATTAAACCACTGCACTTTATGAACCTTATACAAAATTACTACAAACTATCTAACATTAACTTTATTTTTTATAGCAAGAGGCCATATATGACTCAGCCCTCATACAAAAAAGGCCTTTACAAGAGACTATTCCAGCTTTCCTAGGAAATCCCAGCAGGGATCTAGGGAGTGTGTATCTGTATTGGGTATACTACTAATAGACACAAGTCTGAGAATCTGCCTTGGGATCCAGAGCATCCCAGAAAGTGGGAGGTTTGCAGCATGTACAGTACAAGAGTACAGAATCCTTCAGAATAGATCTGTCCTCAGAGATGGAGCCAGTGCAACAATTGGAACAGAAAAGGATGGCAGAAATCCCTCAGCAGTTGACTGCCAACAGACCTCTCCACCTCTCCAGAGAGTCAAAGTGAAGGGAACGACAGGAGCTCCAAGAAATGGTAAATTGATTAAACCTCAGTCCCCCTCCCTTACTCACAATTAATTGTTGAGTTCATATGGTTTTCAGGGGCACAGTGTGGGACCCATCGATCAGTAAAGCCCCAAATGTCCCTCAAGTACTGGGTACACAGGCAGTAGTGGGTGGGTGTGCGACAGCACAAACTTTCTCTGGAATGTGGAACAGTGGAGTAGCAGTGCAGCATGGAAGGTTATGCTAGCATTAGTGAGAGCTAGGTTGATTGGACTAGGTATCCCCCTTTGGCCTGAGTAGCCAGAATAGTGTGGGTGCAGCAATTCTGGGTACATGGCAGTCTGGAAGTTGGGAAGTATGGACCATTACCTGCAGCAATTATAATGTAGACTTTCAGACTATACACCACTCCTGCAACGCCCCAAAGATGCTGCTTGCTGGACTTTTTTTCCCGTCCTGCAAGCGCACCGCCCCAGTGTGAAAGCTCAGGCTTTCACACTGGGTTGGTGTAAGAGGTGCTTTACAGGTGCTATTGTTAGCACTAAAATGCCTGAAAACCGCCCCAGTGTGAAAGGAGTCTTAAGGTTTTTCACCTTAATGCATTCAAACCTGGAAGCTCATTGGTTTCTATGCAGAGGTGAGCCTGATTTTGCACTTTCCCGCTTTAGTAAATAAACCCCATTGTGTACTTCAAAGTGAGGTATGCCTGTATTGTCTTTACAATATAGAGTAATAAATTAAAGCAGAACTCCAGTGATACATCAAAAATGAATAGGGGCCATACAGATTAGACGTGTTCTCTCTACTCTTGATCCCTGAGAGGATCTTGCAAATGTCCCTACTGACTTTGAGGCCCAGTGCCTGGATCCATACCCAATTAAACATACTATCTACTTATGCTCTGCTGTTTTTTTTTTTGCCTTCCTCCGGATCAACTGTGGGTATAGAATTGGGTATATTGGATTGTACGATATTTTTTATTTTTATTTATTATTTATTTTTTCTTTTTATGGTTGAACTGGATGGACTTGTGACTATTTTCAGCCTAGCTAACTATGTAACTATGTAATTAAACATACTCTTTGTATGTCCTAGCATTTCCTTACTAACCAAAATAAATGGTTTACACCTCTATTGCTCTTAAAATGGGAAAGAGACCTGGGTCCAGACAAAGTAAACAAACACTCAGACACCATAGAAAAAGTTACTTTTTTTTTTAAGTCACCAACACAATGAGCCCAATGACCTGCTGGGTTCCTCTCCCATTGCACCCCTTTGCAAACGACAGCCCCCCCTGTCAGCTGATACATACCAACATACCGGCCATGGATGTTGGCTGATGTAATTTACCAATTATGGACATGATCTCTGAATAGCTTGGGTTCATTTATACTTTTTACTTACTTTATTCCTTATCTCTTTTAATCAAAAAGTGACATGAACATTTTTCCTGACCTAAACCAAATTAAAGTACATCTAAAGACAAAAAATATTTTTAGATTTAGATACAGTGTGAGTCAGGGCCCACATAATAATTTTTTTTTAATATTGGGCAAGATTTACCTTCCCTTCCCTTTCCTGGAGACACAACAGTAACTGAAACAATCTCCGAAATGGGATGAACACTGTTAATTAGGTTGGATTCTCCATTATGTTCATTTTAGAACTCATATGTGAGAGCTTATTATAGGTGAAAAAAGAGAAGGAGGATGAGATGTCATCATGGTGTGTTTAGGAAAAAAACTGTGCGAAGCAAAGTTTAGTGGTATCCAGAACCTAGTATGTTTTTTACCTTTACAATTTTTCTTGTGTCCAGAAAGAACTTGTGTACAGTCAATAAATCACACACCAGTATCTTTCAATGGCAGCATAACCCTTCAGAATGGTAAATAGATAACCAATTAAGGAGACAAATAGCTAGTCTTGTTGGAGGTGAAGATTATTGTCTGCTTATTCAATGTTTTGGTGGCATACATTCCACAAATTTTAGGCACCAAAGGTGTATTCATATCTTCGCCTTTTTCAAGATGAGGATACAATACAGTCAAAGAAAATAAGTGAATTGATATTGTGTCCTTTAAAATGCATTTTCCATATGGCTTTACTATTTTTAAGTCCTACAATCACAGTTTACAAAAAAGAACAGAAAGCATTAGAGTCACATTTTAAATTGAATTTGTCCAGAGGATTTCAGTAGGTATGCATTAACCTTTGATTTGTATGGTTTAAGTCCACATTGCTTTTAATGCTTTCCTATATACAATCCTTTGTTGAACACATTAGTCTTATTGTAACCCTCTGCTGGTTTTGAATGGACTGCTTTCTGGCTTTCTCTAATTAAAGCTCCATTAAAAGCAACCTGTGTTTCATTAACTCATGTGTATAATAGATGATAGTTCAAAAATACGTACAAACAGCCCACAGCAATTTTTAGGGACTTACAAATAAATAATGTATGTTAGTAATGAGGTAGGAAGAGATAGGTTTCTTTGATGGCTATGACCGGCTTTGTGACCTGATTATGTCACAGAGTGTCAGCACCAGAGACACTACAAAGGGCATAGCATCTCATCAAATCTATTTCCACTGCAATCACTCTCTACTGCAAGTCTTGTTAGGAGCACAGTATCTATCAGGCCTCATTAGCACCATTTACCATCAAGTAGCACAGATAGCAAATCCATGCATCCTTCATCACAGTAATGAGAACAACTGCACTCATCTTTTATCTAATTGGATCAACTCAGGCTTTACTTCTACTTAGCATTACCAGTTAATTGTGTATTAAAATGCTCTGAAGGTTGCTTAACGGCCTAGGTCTTGACCACAAGTTCAATTTCTTGAAGCAAAAAGATGTTGATCTTTTTTTTTCGAGATGTGTCATCAAGAACAGAATTGATTGCCCCAGCCTAGTTTGGATAACTATATTTAACTCATTTATTATACAAAAAAAACATATTGCACAGGTTTATATTTTAGAGGTGCTTTTTTTTCATATGAAATAATAGTTTTTCCTTTGAAGATTAATTTAGCAATGGCAAAATTAATAGCGAGCGCATGTTACACATGCCACATACATATTCATTATAGATCTTAAAGCTGTTGCAAAAGCATTTCACTTTTGCTGTTAAAATATTTAATTACTTTCTATCGAATACATAACTTGATTAATTTAAGGGTTTTCATAGCTGCTTCTATTAAAATTGTGATAGAAATCCTAATCCTCCTTTCAATTACATACTTAACCACTTCAGCCCCGGAAGAATTTACCCCCTTCCTGACCAGAGCACTTTTTGCGATTCGGCACTGCGTAGCTCTAACTGACAATTGTGCGATCGTGCGACGTGGCTCCCAAACAAAATTGACGTCCTTTTTTTCCAAAAATAGAACTTTCTTTTGGTGGTATTTGATCACCCCTGTGGTTTTTATTTCTTGCGCTATAAACAAGAAAAGAGCGACAATTTTGAAAAAAACACATTATTTTTTTACATTTTGCTATAATAAATATCCCCAAAAATATATAAAAAACTATTTTTCTCCTCAGTTTAGGTCGATATGTATTCTACATATTTTTGTTAAAAAAAATCGCAATAAGCGATTATTGATTGGTTTGTGCAAAAGTTATAGTGTTTACAAAATAGGGGATAGTTTTATGGCATTTTTATTAATACATTATTTTTTACTAGTAATGGCGGCAATCATCGATTTTTATCGTGACTGCGACATTATGGCGGACATATCAGACATTTTTGACACATTTTTGGGACCATTGTCATTTATATAGCAATCAGTGCTATACAAATGCACTGATTCCTGTGTAAATGACACTGGCAGTATAGGGGTTAACCACTAGGTGGCAGTGTAGGGATTAAGTGTGTCCTGGGGTGTGTTTCTAACTGTGGGGCGGGCGTGGCTGTGTGTGACACGTCACTGATCTCTGCTCCCGATCACAGGGAGCAGAGATCAGTGACACTGTCACTAGGCAGAACGGGGAGATGCTTGTTTACATTAGCATCTCCCTGTTCTTCCTCTCCGTGAGACAATCGTGGGTATCCCCGCGGCGATCGAGTCCACGGACCTGCGACCCAACTCGCGGAGCTTGCCGCGTGCCCGCAGGCCGCCTCTTAAAGGGCAATGTACAGGTACATTAGTTTGCCTGTACGTGCTCTTCTGCCGCAGTATATCTGCATGAGGCGGTCGGCAAGCGGTTAAGAGATTCTTTTAAGCTGTATGTGGTGTCCGTGGACTGTACCGTTCACATGAATAGCATCCATGAATGGCATCACATCATTTGCATTCGTAATACTTTTGTTTTACTTTTACATTGTTGCTGCACCCCAGTCTGATTCATTATTATAAATAGCACAAAAAATTAAAAATAGGGACTTGGTGACAATGCCAGTAAAGTCACTTCTCCCCCTTACAACACTAGCTAATGCCTGCACTTACAGGCTAAGGCTGCAGTCATATGAAATCAGCATTAAGGCAGCAACTTAGAAGTGGGTTCCTCTTGCACCATAACTTCTCCTAATTGATGCAGCACTTCCGAGTGGGTACCGCGGAGCCTATATTTAACTCCATTAACGCAGATGTAAGGGAATTTCAGTATGGTGACTGGTGCATAGATATGCACATGCACATAGCATCGTTCATAGGAATGAGCATAGGTGCATCGCTGCCACATGCAGGAGTGTGTCCACAGTTTCTGGTGCCAGACGGGCTATTTAAGGAATGCTTTTGTTCACTGTCAGTGCTGACTGGTCTTCAGCTTTTCCTGTGTTTTGTGTGTATTCTATACCTGATTTCCATTGATGACCCGGCTGACCTGATCCTGAATTATTTCTATATTAAGTTGCGCTATGCTCTCATGTGAGTGAATACTAGCAATAAACCTTAAAGCGGAAGTAAACCCATTGATTTAACAGTCTAAAAAAAAAGGCATGCCGTGAATGCTAACTGCACATTGGCTGTGCTCTCAACCAAACAGTCAAACCATCCAATGGCTGGTGTCATAACGGATCACATGTGCAGCACTGTGGCAGTTGAAGATTAAACAGAGGCAAAGATGGCAGCTTCCTTGGCTGAAAACGATAGAAGGGTTTACTATCACTTTAATAATGCTAAATCATATATATATATATATATATATATATATATATATATATATATATATATATATATATATATAAAATATGACTCCGTACATAAATAAAAGTTGATTTATTAATTGATTAGATCATGCCACTATGGGGGTTATTTACGAAAGGCAAATCCACTTTGCACTACAAGTGCACTTGGAAGTCACTGTAGATCCAAGGGGGACATGCAAGGAAAATAAAAAACAGCATTTTAGCATGCACATGATTTGATGATAAAATCAGCAGAGCTTTTCCTCATTTCAGATCTCCCCCTAAGATTTACAGCAATTGCACTTCCAAGTGCACTTGTAGTGCAAAGTGGATTTGCCTTTTGTGAATAACCCCCTATGTGTCTTATTCACACAATAAAGGAATGCTTCCTTTCTTGTGTGAATAAGACACATAGTGGCATTCAACAGGCCCCAGGACAACGAAACACATAGGGAGGAGCGACGTGCTGACGTTACGCGTTCTAGCAGGCCCCGGAGTGACGGGCTGCTATTGAGAGCCGGCCGGCTCGTTTATACTGCAATCTCTTATTGTTTTAACTGAAAATGCAATACTTTCTTATTTTAATAAAGTAACCTAGGGTTTTACGCTATGGAAGGTTTTATGTCTTTTTGGGGATCAATGGGCAACACGTGCCCCTGAAAGATTACATTCTGTGAAGATGCTGGGATCACTGTTCCATCTCTCAAAAGGCCTGGTCTGGGTACTAAGCCACAACCGAATGTGATCCCCTGTAATAGGAGATAATTTAGAGTCGGTAAGCGTCAGTGTGTGCAGAAGTAGAGGTCTTTATCTCTTTTAACCACGACTCTTGGGTGTATCATGTGTTAATTTCACGTTTAAAAATCACCTTAAAACATATAGCACAACTTAATACAGAAAGTTGTTTATTTTGTGCGTATCTCACTGGAAGTTACAGCTTTGCTTTCTAAAAAAAAAAAACGTATTTATGTTTTATCCATTCACTTATTCACTTGTTCTTCTTGTCTGAAAAGCGCAGTAATTTTAATTTTATTTTGTGCATATCCCACAGGAAGTTGCAGCTTTTTTTTCTAAAAAACAAACATATTTATGATTCATCCATTCAATGATTCCCTTGCTCTTTTTGTCTGATAAGCGCAGTAATTAAAATGTTATTCTGTTTGATCTTGCATTTTGCTTGTACCTCGACCCATATGTTTCTGACCTCGGCTTCATTCCTGGCTATGCTTTTGCCTATGCTTCTGTACCTTGTTGCCCACCTGCTAATGACCTCGGCTACCTCTGTGACCTCACTCCTGCTTCGGACTTGGCTTCATACAACTATTGAATGTCTGCTTTGGCTGTCCTTCATAACCGCTCCAGTCATTGCAGTGTGTTCCTCCCTAAAGTCTGCTGAGAGCATCGACAAGCCACAGGTCCAGAACCTGCAGTACATGCGGAGTGCCCCTTTTGCCTCGGCTGGTTCAGCGTGTATCACTTCTGCTCCTGGCCTAAAGTCCTGTCTGACTTCTCAAGCCTGCATATCCTGATGCAAGTTCTTCTATCAACAGTTCCAGAACCTGCAGTACATGCAGAGTGCCCCTTTTGCCTCGGCTGGTCCACCGTGTATCACTTCTGCTCCTGGCCTAAAGTCCTGTCTGACTTCTCAAGCCTGCATATCCTGATGCAAGTTCTTCTATCAACACCTGCCATCACTCGTGTTCCTCCTGTCCCTTGGCACCATCTGTTCCACCTTGAGCGGGGCCTGGGCTGGAGATACAAGAGAGGTCAATCTCGTCAGTTTAGTCTTCTACCAGGTACGTGACAACTGCTCAACATGTCACCTCATTCCCAGTGACACTATGATACTTTTCCCTGACACAAGAGATTATCTCTTCACATGCTCCTGAGCGTCTTCAATCATGAGGCCTCTGACACTTCTTTTCTTCTGTGACATCTCAGGCTAGGTACCTGGGATACCCCATGAAGTGATATTGTTCCCTGTATGTGGGGCACTGGTTGCTAGGCAGATGGCCAAGCTCACAAACCCCCTCACAGCAAGGGTCCTCTGTCACCCCTGCCATGTCACTATGACTCTCAGTGACTGTCTTCTTAAGTACCCGGCATTACTCCGGTTGCCCCTAGCAATGTCTATATTGCCTCTTCTCCTTCCACTGTAGGTTAGACTCTTGTAATGTCTACTCTTCATCCCCCTTCCAAGCACTGTTCTTTGATATGCCCTACATGCACATCTTTAGTGACTTCAGAACAGGCAGGTTGACTTAACAAGGTTTTTTTATTGAAGTTAGTTTTAGACTGACCACCCTTGCACGAGTTGGCCCCGGTTATGACATATGTGAGCTGCCCTTTGTGTGCTGCTTTTTTTAATGTTTATATTTTTGGATTCGTTCTGTTCCTTGCAAGATAAGGCTGCCAGCTCAGACATTTGTCTTGTAGAGGTGATGTCTTCAAGGAATTCCACCTTGTAGGTTAGAGCACAGAAATGAATGTCTCAAATGTTAAAAATTAATGGCAGACAGAACCATATTAGGGCTTCTTATTCAGGGAACGAGAGGCCAATGGTCTCTAAATCAATAAAATAAATAGCCGAAAGTCACTGGAGTAATGGCACTGCAGGAACAGGGTAAAAATGTATAAACTTATTAAAAGACAATTTTATCGTACATTCTTTAGAGGCCCCAACTAGAAATTATGCTTTGCTGGACCTGGTAATTTCAAACCATGCAGAGCGTGGGAGGGAATATTGGCATAGATGAACACAGAACAGAAATGGGAATTCTTCAAAATGATTGTATGCAAACACACTATTAAAAAATTATCATAGGCAGTAATTTTAAAAGGCTAAATGTTAAACCTATGTGGCTCAGGAATAAAATTAAAAAAGCTATAAACAATAAGAAAAGAGATTTAAAAAAATATTAAAATTAAGGAGTACTATCGTCATTTAAACTTTACAAAGTATAGAACAGAATATGCGAAAAATAAAGGTAAAAAAATTTAAAATTGGAAAAGAGAGTAGGACAAACCCCCAAAACTTATTTTTGCTATTAATATATTTGAAGGTCAGGTCTTAGCATGTAGGCCCTTTACAAAATAATCTGGAGTGGATGACTTGGCAAAAAGAAAAGACAAATGTATTAAATTCCTTCTTCAGGTCTGTGTATACAAAGAAGCATGGGGGAGTTTGAGTTCATAATAGGGATTATATTGACATAGCCACAATGAACCACTGTGGCTGATAAGGATGGGAAAATGCTTGTTAAATCTGTCCAGTGATTTTTTTTAAAAACTAGACCTCCATCTGTGATCATGATCCTGTAAGTTGTGATGACCCCCCTCCCCCCCTAAAAAAAAAAGTAAAACATCCTGGGGCCCTTTGCCTGTAATTTTTTGGGGTGTATTTTTTCAGATAATAGACAATTTGTTTTTAGACAATGGGAAAAAAAACGAATAGTAAATTGATATTTTTAAGATGTATTTAACTGTTATACATTAAAGTACATCAAATAGCAGCAAAACACACAAACAAAAATAAACATTTAAAATCCTATTGTGTACTGTCTGTGTTTTTTTTTCAAGCTGTAATTTGTACACCTTTTTATACCTATTGTCTAAGTGTCTAAAACACCTTAACAAACAACAACTTACCAAGCACACCCAATAACAAAGACTCAGAACATAAACAAAAGAGACTCAGGAGCCATGAAAACCATTTACAAGTCTTAAAACAACTGTAGCACCCTCCTAGGTACAGTAGGTGCTAGGATATTTAGGTAAGTGTTAGTGTGTGTTTTTGACTGTAGTCAATGTGGCTATAAATTTGGATTAGTTAAAAGCATAGTTTGTCTCACCAATGAGCTGTGATTGTTTAGTTAGGTCCTATCTGTGTGCTCTGCTGCTGCCAGTCTGCTGGATAGCTCCACCTGTATCCAGGTAACTTGAGAAGTTTCTGGGTGATAGGTGTGGAGCTATGCATACTATTTTGAGAGCACACAGAACTTTGGGTCTTGTCCCAGAGTGGAGGAGTCCAGCCTGAGGGGGGCACACTGCCCTATCAGGCACAAGCTGCAGTGAAAAGGCCTTGGGTGAATGACCTGAGGGAGGAATGCTGTGACCCAGGTGCTTGGAAGAAGTTGAATGAGAGGAGCTGTCTGCTATAGATATGTCTAGTATCACTGGAGGGCATCGCTTGGAAGATTGGAAGAAGGCTCCATCTGTACTTGGGCCTTGTGAGTACAGACATTAAAAGATCTTGGGAACCCTGTACTTTAGCTACCCCTCTGGTGCCTTATTATAGTCAGCTGTGGGTCTATTGAAGGGGGCCTGTGGAGTCCTGAAGAGCTCTGTCCAGACAGTTTACTATTTAAAGGAACTTTGCTCTAATGGCTCTAATGCTTCTTAAGCTGAAGTCTATGTTTTGTTACAAGCCTGGACTTCATCATAGATTGTCCTCAGTTGTACGTAGCTCTTATATTTGGAGTATCCCTTCACTTCCCTCATCCTTATCCAAGTTCTCCAAAAATAAAAACATCAAAAACATCATCGCCTAGACTGGTGTGAGTGAATGAGCCTGTTGTGTGCCTGGATGCGGGGCAGAAGTTGGGAAGACCTAGACAGTAATTCCTGCAGCTCCTATAGGAGTAGCACTACCTTACACAACCTTAATCACATCAAACCCCTCTAACCAAACATGATTTTTTTTTTAAACAAAAGAGAGGCCACAAACCTTGGATATCAGCTTTAGCATCCCCAGTTTATAACGTTGTCAACTCTGGACATGTTTCTAACTTCACAACACTATACATGCTTCTATGCTCAGCATGAGTTAGGATTACAATGATCTTTGTCAAAACAGTTTGCAAGCACTAGGAATGAAACATTAAACTTCACCAAATGTCATACGTAAGTTACCTGGGGCATTAATGAAATGGGATAGAAAATGTACAACACAGAGAATTTATATTTTATATGGGTATTATGGAGAGAGAAGTGGCAGTAAGAGTTGCAGAAGTAGAATCGACAAGACTTTGTTTGGACAGATTTTTGCTGGCTGATATTCTCTGGTGAGCAATAATATAAATTACGTTCACCATAATTGGTATCTTTTCCCTTTGTCTCACCCTTTTGGCCACCCTTGTGATGTTCCCAACATAGAACCTTCCAGGGAAGGACATGAGTAAGTCACCACAAAATGTAAACTGATTCCATTCCAAAGTGCAAATAGGCCATCAAACAGTTTTTAAAAATACAACAAGTAAGCTCAAAAATACTAATGTGCCACAATGGGCAAAAATGTATATAGTCAAAAAATGAATAAACAAAACAGATGTGACTATAGTGTCTGGATCAAACACAGACATCCGCAAGTACTGAAAGATAGGTATAGCTACCTCTAAGGCATTATTTTAAGTTTAGGAGACCCTGTAATGACTGGCATGACAACATTAAACTGGCTTTAAGTTCCATGTGTTGCCATAACTAAACAAAGAAATATTTGCCTTGTAACTATAGAGTTGCACGCTTAATGTCTATTGTAATAAATATATTGTAGGTATCTTTCACGCGATCATTTCGATCAGGTCATGCCTGATTTGATAGTCCATTTACTCCTCTGGACTGGCGGGTACAAAAGGACTTGTGTCTGTTTATACCCACCTACCTCTGATCCAATCTGTCCCACTAAAAACAAACTGAAGGGAAACTGCCCTGAAGGGGATCTGTAGGTGATCTGTAGGTGGATAGGGGGTAGTCAGGTCCATTTACACCCCGCCGCCCATACAGAAGTGCGAGCATTGTCCGTGTCTGCTCTGCATGAACTGAGCATCTGCCCACTCTGCTTTGATCAGCAGGGAATCTGTGAGCAGATCCCCCAAATCGAAACGAAAATATGATATTGTTTTCGATTTGAATGCAGCAAAGTAAACAAATGATTACAATGACTCTTTAAATCACCTTTGGCTTAACAAAAACAGCATTATTTTGAAATGGTACTCTAATAACACACGCAGGGGGTTATTTACTAAAGGCATCCACTTTGCACTACAATTGCAAACTGCAAGTGCAAAGTGCACTTGAAATTGCACTGAAAGTACACTTGGGAGTGCAGTCGCTGTAGATCCGAGGGAGACATGCAAGGAAAATAAAAAACAGCATTTTAGCTTGCAAATGCTTGGATGATAAAATCAGCAGAGCTTCCACTCATTTAAAATCTATCCCAAAGATTTACAGTGACTGCATTTCCAAGTGCACTTTCAGTGCAATTTCAAGTGCACTTTGCACTTGTAGTTTGCACTTGTAGTGCAAAATGGATTTGCCTTTTGTAAATAACCCCCATAGTCTTTGAGTTCAGCAATATGTGTAGTTAGAATTCGACTGGAGTTCAAAGTAAAATTCGATTTAAATTTCAGTCCGAATTTCCGAAATGCAGGCAAATTTTGTTACGTTATTCGGAGCATTCGATAAAATTTGTTTATATTGTAATTCGGGTATTCGTATATATCAGAATCTCAGAATAACAAAAAATTTGTCTGAATATTAATTTGAAACAAAACAAACTGCACATGTCTACTATTCATCGCTAAAAAAAGTTTTCCTGTTAAATGCATGTTAAAAAGAGACTATTAATGTCCATGTACACTGTAATTTTTTAGACACCTTTTCTCCTTACAGGAAAAAAGCAGTAGAAAAAAAAAGAAGTAAAAGTCACGTTTTTGCATGCACATTTATCTGCATTCACTCGCATTTGTGTGTTCGCTCATTTGGCATTAATACATTCTATTGGCCTGAATATTTTTTTATTCTAGAATTTATTAGAGAGTGAGTGTGCATAAATGTGCCTAATCTTAACTAATTTATGCTCGTTTGTGCAGGAGTTTTTTTTCAGCTCAAACACTCCTCTTCAGAACGAGCGAGTGAATGTTTTTTCTTTTTCTGCCTCAAACCACCTGTAAACGCTTATGTGTGCATGAACACATAGGGGTTGATTTACCAAAGGCAAATATACTGTACACTTTTGCAGGTGCAGTTGCACTAGAGCTTGGTAAATGAGAGAAAGCTTAACTGACATCCATCATCCAATCACGTGCAAGCAAAATTATGTTTTTTTATTTTCCTTGCATGTGATTGGGCATTTTCTGTAAAGTTAAGCTTTATCTCATTTTCCAAGCTCTGGAGCAACTGCACTTGCAAAAATGCACAGTCAATTTGCCTTTTATAAATCAACCCCACAGGCTAACAAGGAGGGATGTTTAGAGGCAGAGAAAAAAACCCTCAAATGACTGTAAAACAGGTGTTTTTGAGCTGCAGTGTGTATGAGGCATTAAGAGGACCATCTGATATAAATGACCTATATAGAAAATACAGTGGCAAACTGTTTACTTTATGGTCACCACAGAAGACATTAAAGTATATGTTGTAATTGGAAGAAAATATGGTTTAATCTTTAGCTGCAGAAAGGGCTTTTACTGTAACAGTCATTAAATTCAGAATAGTCTTTTATAGAAATAAGCTCTGACTGATTCAGTGAAGTGTTAGAAAAAAGAGTTGGATCTGTTTTTCTAAAATAGCATTCTGCTATGTATATCTAAAAATACACAGTGAAATGCATCTGGATCAGCATCTTACATTTTCAAAATTGCCACCACCAGGAGTCAGGAAAGATTTTTTATTTTACTCCATATAAACTACAGATTCTTAGGAGGAACTGCTTTATTGTTTTGGGGGGTTGAGGGTCTGGAACGTGAGAGAATTATGCCTTTTGTTCAACAATGTTGTTATTATAAATCCAGTAGAAAGTCTTTATTTTATACTGCCTCTATTTTTAAACATGTTTACCTACAGCTCATTTATGTCAAGAAAATTTTTGTGCGCAAAGTTTGTTAAAAAGATTAAAGGCTATATAATATAGCATTTTGAAACTTGTCTACTCAGATCTATCATGTATTAGTGGGGTTTTTAGAATCATTGTATACGAATACATATTTTTCCACCCAGGAGCCAGAGGTGCTGTGTACAGGTATACGCCGGCACCGGCACATGTGTACAGGGGGCACATGTGCCTTACGAATGCCTGACCTACGAACCTCTCCTACTTACGAACAGGGCGCTGCGGGGACCCTCTGCCATTTTGCGCAAACCTTCGGCCGTTCTGCACATGCGTGGCCAGACGGAGCCTCGGAAAATGACGGCAAACATTGGAAATGTCCGTACAGTATCTCACAAAAGTGAGTACACCCCTCTACATTTTTGTAAATATTTTATTTTTGTTATATTTTATTATTTTTCATGTGACAACACTGCAAGAAATTACACTTTGCTACAATGTAAAGTAGTGAATGTACAGCTTGTATAACAGTGTAAATTTGCTGTCCCCTCAAAATATCTCAAAACACAGTCATTAATGTCAAGACCGCTGGCAACAAAAGTGAGTATACCTCTATGTAAAAATGTCCAAATTGGGCCCAACTAGCCAACTTTTCCCTCCCCGGTGTTATGTGACTCATTAGTGTTACAAGGTCTCAGGTGTGAATGGGGAGCAGGTGTGTTAAATTTGGTGTTATCGCTCTCCCTCTCTCATATTGGTCACTGGAAGTTCAACATGGCACCTCATGGCAAAGAACTCTCTGAGGATCTGAAAAAAAAATGTTTTGCTCTACATAAAGATTTCATAGGCTTCAAGAAGATTGCCAAGACCCTGAAACTGAGTTGCAGCATGATGGCCAAGACCATACAGCAGTTTAACAGGACAGGTTTCACTCAGAACAGGCCTCAGCATGGTAGATCAAAGAAGATAAGTGCACATGCTCAGCGTCATTTCCAGAGGTTGTCTTTGGGAAATAGACGTATGAGTGCTGCCAGCATTGCTGCAGAGGTTGAAGGGGTGGGGGGGGGGGGGTCAGAATGTCAGTGCTCAGACCATACGCCGCACGTTGCATTAAATTGGTCTGCATGGCTGTCATCCCAGAAGGAAGCCTCTTCTAAAGATGATGCACAAGAAAGCCTGCAAACAGTTTGTTGAAGACAAGCAGACTAAGGTGTGGATTACTGGAACAATGTCCTGTGGTCTGATGAGACCAAGATAGACTTATTTGGTTCAGATGGTGTCAAGCGTGTGTGGCGCCAACCAGGTGAGGAGTACAAAGACAAGTGTGTCTTGCCTACAGTCAAGCATGGTGGTGGGAGTGTCATGGTCTGGGGCTGCATGAGTGCTGGGAGCTACATTTAATTGAGGGAACCATGAAGGCCAACATGTACTGTGACATACTGAAGCAGAGCATGATCCCTTCCCTTCAGAGACTGGGCCGCAGGGCAGTATTCCAACATGATAACGACCCCAAACACACCTCCAAGATGACCACTGCCTTACTAAAGAAGCTGAGGGTAAAGGTGATTTAGTGGCCAAGCATGTCTCCAGACCTAAACCCTATTGAGCATCTGTGGGGCATCCTCAAACGGAAGATGGAGGAGCGCAAGGTCTCTAACATCCACCAGCTCTGTGATGTCGTCATGGAGGAGTGGAAGAGGACTCCAGTGGCAACCTATGAAGCTCCGGTGAACTCCATGCCCAAGAGGGTTAAGGCAGTGATAGAAAATAATGGTGGCCACACAAAATATTCGCACTTTGGGCCCAATTTGGACATTTTCACTTAGGGGTGTACTCACTTTTGTTGCCAGTGGTTTAGACATTAATGGCTGTGTGTTGAGTTATTTTGAGGGGACAGCAAATTTACACTGTTATACACAAGCTGTACACTCACTACTTTACATTGTAGCAAAGTGTTATTTTTCCAGTGTTGTCACATTAAAATATAATAAAATACAAAAATGTGAAGGGTGTACTCACTTTTGTAAGATACTGTATATATGTATTGCCATATCTAAAACTCACTGAACACACCAATGTACCATGAGAAAACTATTTCAGGGGTTCCCTGATATCTTATAATGTTTGCAAGGGTTCATTGAGCATAACATGATAACAGCTGCTGTATATTATGCAAATGCAATATGAGTTCTCTAAAGGTAAAGGCTAGGAGGTTAATTCAGCCCAGACTTCAAATAAATATAACTTGTAAAGAACTGACCTTTTTAGCAAGGTAGTGCAAAGCTCATTAACTGTGTGCTAAATGCAGTTACCCATAACAACCAGAGTCAAAAAAGATTAAATATGATTGGTTGCCAAGGGTTAAGCTCACCAAACAGATCATAATCTGATTGTACAATCGTCTTTAGAGCCACCAACAACTTCAGAGTGTAGTTTAAGGAGCTGCCTGATTTGTATACAAATTTATTGGGTAGTTTAGGTAAGTCATCATATTACATTGTTTTGGTAAATCTAAAGGTGATTGTGCAAAGATTACACAGTTAGATTTTAAGGTGTATGTTGCACATGAGTACATTTTGATTATAAACATTGGAGATTGCCCCACCATAATAAATAGGAAAGGCTGGTGCCAATTTATTAAAGTGGTAATCTTTATCAGGGGCAAAGGAGACTACAAATACTAAAAGGGTTAAGAGATAATTAAATTTTATTCCTGAGCCTTATTGGGTATTTAAGCTGAATATAGCCTGTGGTGTAAATCCCTCCTTTTGTAAATCTTCCTCAATTTTCCTCCTTCAAGGTAATGTTAAAGCGGAAGTAAACCCATCGATTTAACAGTCTAAAAAAAAAAGGCATGCCGTGAATGCTAACTGCACATTGGCTGTGCTCTCAACCAAACAGTCAAACCATCCAATGGCTGGTGTCATAACAGATCACATGTGCAGCACTGTGGCAGTTGAAGATTAAACAGAGGCAAAGATGGCAGCTTCCTTGGCTGAAAACGATAGGGGGGTTTACTTCCACTTTAAGCAGGGTATACCTGGACAGATTCTTTTTTTATTCAGCCACTTCAGTTCAACAACAAAAAAACGACAGATCCCTGCATCCACACAAGTGATGTGGATGCAGGGATCTCACTAGCCACATTATTGTATTCTGACAGGGGAGACTCCTCTCTGTCAGAATACACTAAGAGCCGGTTCACACTTGTGCGATGCCAGACATCGTATGTAATTTGCAGTGCCACTGCTGTTCACATTACATGCGATGTCTGTCCGGTGCGATGTCAGCCATACAGATAGTATGGCTGATATCACACCGCATTCGGTCCAAACACGCACAGGACCCTTTTTTTCTGTTCGGACCAAAATTGGATCGCATGTGTGTTCACACATATGCGATCCAATTCATGTCCGAACTGTCAGTTCACAGTGCGATACGTGAGCTGAAATAGGGGTGTCGTTAACATATAATGACACTCCCCAGCAGTTTGCATATGGCAGTTTGAACTGCCAGGCGTGTCGGGTGCGATGCGGGAACCCGCAGTATATTCTAATGACCCGCTTCTGTAAAACAGACAAAGGCACACATGTACGGTACTGCAATTCAGCCAGTTTCTGCTAAACCTAATTTTGACAAGTGAATTCCCAGCTTTTGTTAAAGCGGGAGTCTCGCCAATTTTTTTTTTGTAAAAGTCAGCAGCTACAAATACTGCAGCGGTTGACTTTTAAAATAAGGACACTCACCTGTCACAGGGTCCAGCGATGTCGGCGCCCGAGGCCGAACCGTCCCTCGCTCCTCGGGTGCTGCCGCCGCCATCTTTGGTAGGGGAATCAGGAAATGAAGCCTTACGGCTTCACTTCCCAGTTCCCTACTGCGCATGTGCAAGTCGCGCAACGCAATCCGAATGGTCCCTGGTGTCTCTGGGACCCGTGCATGTCCCAGCAGACAACGCGGGGGGGCAGAAAGAGGCGTAGACTCCCGTGGGAGTCTATGCCTGGAAGTGGGTGCAAATACCTGTCTTAGACAGGTATCTGCACCCCCTCCCCCCTGAAAGGAGCCAAATGTGACACTGGAGGGGGGGAGGGTTCCGAAAAAGCAGAGGTTCAATTTTTGTGTGAACCTCCGCTTTAAGTAAAAAAAGAGGAAATATCAGTTTTTGGGTGGACTATCTTTTTAGACACATTTATAAGATTTAGCAAGTGGATTTCTTTGGACCTGTATTTTTTCCAAATAAAAAATGATACGTTGGGTTATGCCTAAAATAGATTGCATTTAG
>CM053030.1:364887338-364936791 GCA_028564925.1 Lithobates sylvaticus
CCCCCCCAAAAATTTTGAGCACCAGCCGCCACTGAAGATAATATTTCATGCTTCTGACTGTGTGAACACAATGTGCCCCAAACTTCCTGCCAAAAAAAAAGGATGTCCATGTGCACATGATATCTTAGTTTCTAATGGCTGGACCTAATCTCACTTCTTTATATTTGCATGAAATTACTTTTTTAGCAATTGCAGGTGTTGAACCATGGATGGCCATGTTGCTAAGATCCTAAACAGTTTTAAACGGCATGCTTACTGTAATGTAAAGATCCTTTGGATAATGAGAATTGTTTTAACAGTCTATTGGTGAATATTTGTTAGTATACGCATGTTTTGTTCTATATCTGAGAATGAGTATCTACATTAAGATTTTAAACAGGTAAATATAAATATTTTTTAGACAATTTACCAACATACTGTAGAGAGTTATGCTAAGTGATGTCATTGGAGCTCCAAACACAGGGAGTTATTTACAAAAGGCAAATCCACTTTGCCCTGCAAGTGCACTTGGAAGTGCAGTCGCTCTAAATCTAAGGGGAAGATCTGAAATGAGTGGAAGCTCTGCTGATTTTATCATCCAATCATGTGCAAGCTAAAATACTGTTTTTTATTTTCCTTACATGCCCCCCTCGGATCTACAGAGACTTTACTTCCAAGTGCACTCGCAGTGCAAAGTGGATTTTCCTTTAGTAAATAACCCCCACAGTGTGTTATACTTCATTTATAGGCAACATCACCTCACTTGTTTTTCAGGTAAAATGCAAAGACAGACATTCAATAGATTTACAAAGTGAAAGAAAACTCTAGATTAAGGGCCGTGATAAGGCTATACAAAATATAGACAATGTAAAATACATTTATAAAAATACTGTATAATATTTATGCTTATTACCTGTCCTTGTGCGTTTGTGACAAGTTGTCCAGTAACACCTTGCAGACTGGATAGTGCATTTCCAAAGGCCTGTGAACTCGCTATTGAGCCCATGGCAGCTGCCGCTGCAGCAGCTACTGCTGCTTGGTTTGCTAAGGGGTTATTAACCATCTAAAAAGCAAAAAAAAATGACACTCAGAATTATTACAAAAATGACAGTAATACATATTCTCTTCTCAAAACTACTTTAAAAATAAGTAGATAAATATTGTATATATATATATATATATATATATATATATATATATATATATATATATATATATATATATATATATATATATAATACTGTATATAGTGCATATTTTATTCTTTCATTTAATACGTTATACTGTATAAATTGCATATTTTATTCTGTAATTTAAGCCATATATTAAAAATAAAAATAAAATACTTATTTACTATAATTGTCAACTCCAATCAGTGGCTATAATGTGATATTTTCATGATTCATGCTACTCTTAGGAATGAAGAACACCTACCCTGCAAAGAAAATAGCCTCATAACATTTGATTTTGACGGAATTTGCACAGAATTAATGAACTTTCACAGTTTTACAGGATGTATAGATTTGTATTTATTATTTTTTTTAAATACACTCTAATGTGTTCTTTCTCCTTAAAGCTTGCAGTAGAGTCAAACTTTTTTTGTTTGTTTTTGTATAGAGTAGTGAAGGATTAGAACCCTTCTCAATTTTTTTTTTATTGCTGTCTTTGTTCTTAGGACATAGATTTGCCCTCTCTATTTGAGACAAAATGTGTGTTGGGAAATCTAAATTCTTTAAGTTGTCACGAGAACAAAAGATGAAGGGAAGTGTTCTTCAGGAACAACTCACCTCACTAGAGTTGTTCTCTCTTTTTCTGTTGCATATTTAGCACAGAAAGTGAAGGGCAATCACTCCACTGGGACACAGCAAAAAATAAATTAATATTTTTTTTTTCATTCCCTACCCTATACAAAACTCTTTTTTCTTTTTTTACATACACTTAAGCTGCAATAATCATTGTGTCTAATCAGTGTATACTCTTATACATGAACATGTCAGAATATGCAAATGGATACTGCCATACCTACACAAATATATACAGCTGTTGTTTCTAAGATGAGACCAAGCAAGTTTCTTCCAAATTAACACAGGAGCAAATATTTCAGTACTGTTATACATTTAGCTTTTCATAACTTAAACCTGAACTCCAGGAAACCTAAAAGTACTCCCTTGCAGTGGACTGTAAGATTTAACTGCTCATTTCTGTCTAGAGAATTTGGACATACAGATTTACTTACCCAGTTATCTGCTGCTGTGTGCTGCTAGACCTGTACCTGCACCCTCTTCTCCCTCATGCTCTGGTAGTCTAAGGTCTTCTGACATCATCAAGACTGATTCAGGGTCCATAGCCCTGTATTGGATTTCAGGCTACCAACGAACAGTCCACCACCACCAGAGCTGAGGAAGCAGAGGATTGGGTAAGTAAAAGTGCTTTTACTGTTCCCTACATTAAACAAGCAGTTAATCATAGCAATGGGAGAACTTTGTATGTTTCCTGGAGTTGGGCTTTAATGATCACACAAAGTTGATGCTCATTCATTTTGTCTAGACACAAGAGACTTACAGCAGATAGGCATACATTAATTTACCCTGTACAGGACCCAGGCATGTTAGTGTTGCTTTTTGTCTAAAGTGTATTAAAAATGCAAGCCAAATGTGTCCATGGACGATGGAAGCATATTTTGGTGCTCTAGCCCTTACTACTGTTGCCAAAAAGTAATGGATTAAAATTCCATGAAGAACTGTAGCTACATGAAAATTACATATTCTTTTTATTTTTTTGCCCTCCCAGCAAATTAAGTCCTCGCTATAGCCATCTTTCAGCTATAGCGCAAACGGCAAGTGGTTAAAAGGGTTGTAAAGGTAAATAAAATAAATAAATAAAAAAGGAACATGTCTATACTTACCTACTCTGTGCAATGGAATCGCTCAGAGCGGGGGCGGGAACCTCTGCTTTTCGGGACCCCTGCCATTGCTCCTAGTCCCTCCTCTCTGGCCAGTGCCCCCATGGGAAGTCGCTTCCCTTGGGGGCACTGGCCAGAGAGGAGGGGCCAGGATCACTGACGAGGGACCCGAAAGCGGAGGTTCCTGCCCCCGCTCTTATTGCAAGGAATGCATTAAGGTAACACATGTTTAGACTTTACAAACCCTTTAACTACTCTATGCAAATCTCAGGAAAAAAAAGATTTGGCTTAAGATAAAGTTACAACATATCGCCTCCCTCTCTCTCTGACAAACCCAACAGGACCTTGGGTTCATAGCAGGTAGAAGGAGGTAGATTGCACACAAGGAGATGCGATAAACCTGTCTTTACTATTACTTTGGTTCAATAAGTGGGTATTTGTCAGTCTCCTATATGAACATTGGAATTCCTGGTACAGTAGGCCCAGAAAGATAACTGGGATGCAATTTCCAGACTGCATTTTGGTGTATCTGTTTGGTAAACTGGGTCACATATGTTCCCATATTCTGTTTGGCTGTCAACCCTGTAGTTACACCAAATACCAGGAGCAAAAACTCTTGCAAAGTAAGTGAGGAACATAATATTTCAGTTGGTTAGCAGCTCCTTAATTCATATTACAATATGAATAATCTGTTTCTGGAAGTGAGTTGGACCAAAGGTTGGACTTTGCAGAAGAAAGGCACATTGTATACCATATCAGCTCTCTTGATCAACTAATCATTTTAAAAGAAAGTTTCTACAAAAGAGCAAAGGTTAACTCAAAACTTTGTATTTATTTTCCTTTATAAAAATGAGGAAGAATCTAATTGGTTGTAAAATGAGTTGAAAAATGTCATATCTGCAAAGAAACATGATAATACTTACCTGTCTTACCTTTCCTGCTGCAGACACCACTCCTCTGCAGAGTAAACTTTGGCCATGGTCTCTTTTGAGATCAACATTTCTAGAAGTGTCAGTCTCGTGTTATCCACAAAGCACTCGATGATTACTCCCACTGACCTTCAAGTTATCTCAGGATACACTAGTGATGTCCTGTATGTCAGTGGGAGGAAGCATTGAAGGCTGCGGGGGACACACAGATTGACACTCCTGTAAGTGTCGGAATCAGAAGACACTGCATTCAGGGAGTATTGTTCAGCAGAGCACTGTTTTGTGGTACAATCAGCAAGAGATATGTATGTCTATGCATCTTTGCAGGTACCACATTGTTAGGTTAACTTTGTGTAAGCAAGTAGCTGCAAGGACAAAACAGATTCTTTACCTTCTTCCAGGTTTAAAATATCTGCTATTTTAAAACAAACTAATTCCAAACGAAACACAGTTATACTATTTTATATCTAGTAAGATTTTATACTTTTTAAGATACAAGTATAGTATATGGGCCAGCATATTGTATAAATGCCAAGTATATCAGGCGTGTCCTCTTTCACGATTTAGGGTACTTTCTTGAAAATGATAAAAAATAGAAAGTATTATCAGTTTTGCCTTTCAGGAAGAACTGTCATACGTAGTTTGATGTCCAACTAATGGGCCTGTATTCTACACAGTAGGGATTTGTTTTTTCCCTCCCTTAGGAGATAACTACTGTCTTTGAACACTTTCCTTTCTTTCAAGAGACCTTTTGAATTTTCTTTTTAATGTGAAGCACATACATTTTTTCTCCTGCACAGGTCATGAATCCTGTGTAAAAGGGAAGGAGTGGGCTTCTTTGTAGACTAAAGAACTCTGCTTTTGTTAGGGCCAATCTGAAACTGCATGAGTATGTGTTTTCAAAGAAAAACATTTCACAGGTCTTTCTATAATGAAAATAGAGACGAAACTGCACTGGGCATCTTTTGATTGATTGCATTGCTATTCACCTCCCAAACATGACTTTATTTTGCTTTACGGTATGCCATTGGTAGGCCTGCAATGAGCATCCTCTATGATTCTTAGAAGTAAAACAGCATATTGTGCTCATATCACCCTTAAAATGAATACATACTGTAACTTAAAGAGGATCACTAGGCTCCTTTAGAAAAAAATTAAAGTCAGCAGCTAAAAATACTGTAGCTGTGAACTTTTAATATTAGGGCACTTGCCTGTCAGGAATACAGCAGTGTCCTCACTTGAGCCGATTTTTTAATCGGCTATTGGGTGCTGGCACCACCATCTTGCCTACACACAACCAGTTCCCTACTGCGCATGCACGAAACGCAATGCACTTTCTGAATGGGCTGGCTGCGGAGGAAGGAGGCGGTGGTCGAAATGAGCTGGAAGTGGGAGCTGGTACCTGTCAAAACTGGTAAAAGTAGACTATAGAACTAAAACAAAATAATCCACTTTAAATGCTTCTGTTTGTGCATCTAACTATTGAACTCTAAATTGTGTAGTGCATAGTGGTTCTACATTAACCACTTCCCGACCGCCCCCTGTATATATACGTCGGCAGAATGGCACGTACAGGCAGAATCACGTACCTGTACGTGACATTCTTCCGGCGGTTGGGGGGTCCGATCGGACCCCCCTCCGCCGGCGGGGACGGTCGGGATCGCTTCAGGAGCGATCCGGGACGAGGGGACGGCCAGTGGTTTCTGGCCACCCCCTCGCGATCGCTCCTGGCCAATGAAAAGCTTCCCCTTCCTGTCTATTGTATAGACAGGAAGGCGGAAGTGATGTCACGCTCGGTGCGCCGGTCTATGTGACCGGAGACGCCGAGCGGCGAACATGTACAGGTTAGTGCACAACACTACACTGACACCAGTACAGTTAGGCACATATTCCACCCCCCTGTCACCCCCTGATCACCCCCCAGATCACCCCCTCCCCCCCCCAGTCACAGTGTCACTAATTGCAGTGATCATTTATTTACTGATCACTGCATTTAGTGTCAGTGTGACTGTAATAACTGTCAGGGCAGTTAGTTTTAGGTCCAAGTTAGCCCCCTACCCCCCCCCCCCCCCCCCCCCCTAATAAAGGTTTAACCCCTTGATTGCCCCCCAGGTAACCCTTTCACCCCCTTTTGCCAGTGTCACTAAGCGATCGTTTTTCTGATCGCTGTATTAGTGTCACTGCTGTCGCTAGGTAACCATTTATTTTTTTTAGGTAACCGCCATGTTTATATAGGTTCATAAATAGGTTTATAGGTCAGGTACCCCCATATTACAACCTAAATAAAGGTTTTAACCCCCTGATTGCCCCTAGAGTTAACCCTTTCACCAGTGATCACTGTATAACTGTCACTGGTGACGCTGGTTAGCCAGTTAGTTATTTCGTTATTTAGGTTCCCCGTCAGGTTTTTATATAGCGTCAGGTACCCCCATATATTACCTAATAAAGGTTTTAACCCCCTGATTGCCCCTAGTTAACCCTTTCACCCCCTTTTGCCAGTGTCACTAAGCGATCGTTTTTCTGATCGCTGCATTAGTGTCGCTAGGTAACCATTTTTTTTTTTTAGGTAACCGCCATGTTTATATAGGTTCATAAATAGGTTTATAGGTCAGGTACCCCCATATTACAACCTAAATAAAGGTTTTAACCCCCTGATTGCCCCTAGAGTTAACCCTTTCACCAGTGATCACTGTATAACTGTCACTGGTGACGCTGGTTAGCCAGTTAGTTATTTCGTTATTTAGGTTCCCCGTCAGGTTTTTATATAGCGTCAGGTACCCCCATATATTACCTAATAAAGGTTTAACCCCCTGATTGCCCCTAGTTAACCCTTTCACCCCCTTTTGCCAGTGTCACTAAGCAATCGTTTTTCTGATCGCTGCATTAGTGTCGCTAGGTAACCAGTTTTTTTTTGTATTACTGTTACGGGTGACGCTGGTTAGTTAGCTTGTTTTTTATACTGTCAGGGCACCCGCCATTTATTACCCAATAACGGTTTAACCCCCTGATCGCCCGGCGGGTGATATCAATTAGGTTTTAGGGTCAAATAAGGTCTGCGTCGCCCCAGGTTAGTGCCAGTACCGCAAACACCCACGCACAAAGCATACACCTCCCTTAGTGGCACAGTATCTGAACAGATCAATATCTGATCTGATCAGATCTATACTAGCGTCCCAGCAGTTTAGGGTTCCAAAAAAAAAAACGCATTGTTAGCGGGATCAGCCCAGATACCTGCTAGCACCTGCGTTTTCCCCCTCCGCCCAGCCCAGCCCACCCAAGTGCAGTATCGATCGATCACTGTCACTTACAAAACACTAAGCACACATAACTGCAGCGTTCGCAGAGTCAGGCCTGATCCCTGCGATCGCTAACAGTTTTTTTGTGGTAGCGTTTTGATTCAGTCGCTTCAGTCAGGAGCTTTTTTACCTGCGAATCTCAAAAAAATAAAAAAAAATAAAATAGTTGTCGTTTTATTGTTCTCTCTCTCACTCTATTCTCTCTCTATTGTTGCTCTTTTTTTTACTCCATTCTATTCTGCAATGTTTTATTATGTTTTATCATGTTTTATCATGCTTGCTTTTCAGGTATGTAATTTTGTTTACTGTGTTTTAGTGTTGAGCATTTTTTTGTTTTCAGGTGCGCCATTCAGTTGCAACGCGGATTTATTTATCTTGACAGCAACAGCGTTTGCTCCCACGATACATAAAGCCGCGACTCCAACGCTGTAGGAGGTGATTTCACCACCACAGTTAAAAAAAAGAGCATATATGCCGAAGCATGGGGGCAGCAGGGGGGGGGAGGAGCGATTGGCTCCTAATGCCACGTACATACGGTCGAAATTCCGACCGTGTGTACACGGCATAACTTTTGCGGGAGGATGCCCCCATGCATCGGCATATATAAATGGTGCATGTATGCCCATCATTAGAAGTGGGTGGATGAAGGGAGGTATTCTAATGGTGGGCATACCCACCAATCAATCTCTTTTTTTCGTTCAGCCAAGAGGCTGCATGAAAAAAAAAAGATTACAATATATGTCCAGTATGTTGCTGGACTTTGAATGGTTATACCAGAATGATGCCTGCAGGTTTAGGTATCATCTTGGTATCATTCTTTTCAGCCAGTGATCGGCTTTCATGTAAAAGCAATTCTAGCGGGTAATTAGCCTCTAGACTGCTTTTACAAGCAGTGGGAGGGAATGTCCCCCCTCCCGGATATAAACCGCGCCATTGGGAAATTGGGAAAGCATTTTATCACACCAATCTTGGTGTGGTCAGATGCTTTGAGGGCAGAGGAAAGATCTAGGGTCTAATAGACCCCAATTTTTTCAAAAAAAGAGTACCTGTCACTGCCTATTGCTATCATAGGGGATATTTACATTCCCTGAGATAACAATAAAAATCATAACAAAGAAAAAAAATGGAAGGAACAGTTTAAAAATAAAATAAAAAAGCTAAATAAATTAAAAAAAAAACAAAAAAAAAAAAAAAAAGCACCCCTGCCCCCCCTTCTCTTGCGCAAAGGCGTACACAAGCGTTGGTCTGGCGTCATATGTAAACAGCAATTGCACCATGCATGTGAGGTATCACCGCGAAGGTCAGATCGAGGTCAGTAATTTTAGCAGTAGACCTCCTCCGTGAATCTAATGTGGTATCATGTAAAGGCTTTTAAAGGCTTTTAAAAATGTATGTAGTTTGTCGCCACTGCGTGTTTGTGCGCAATTTTAAAGCATGTCGTGTTTGGTATCCATGTACTCGGCCTAAGATCATATTTTTTATTTCATCAAAAATTTGAGCAATATAGTGTGTTTTAGTGCATTAAAATAAAAAAAAGTGTATTTTTTCCACAAAAAATGCGTTTGAAAAATCGCTGCGCAAATACTGTGTGGAAAAAAAAAATGCAACACCCACCATTTTAATCTGTAGGGCCTTTGCTTTAACATTATATATAGTGTTTGGGGGTTCAACGTAATTTTCTTGCAAAAAAAAAAATATGTTTTCATGTAAACAAAAAGTGTCAGAAAGGGCTTTGTCTACAAGTGGTTAGAAGAGTGGGTGACGTGTGACATAGGCTTCTAAATGTTGTGCATAAAATGCCAGGACAGTTCAAACCCCCCCCAAATGACCCCATTTTGGAAAGTAGACACCCCAAGCTATTTGATGAGAGCAATGTTGAGCCCATTAAATATTTTTTTTTTTTGTCCCAAGAGATTGAATAATGAAAAAAAAAAAATATATATATTTTTTTTTACAAAAAGTTGTCACTAAATGATATATTGCTCAAACATGTCATGGGCATATGTGGAAATACACCCCAAAATACATTCTGTTGCTTCTCCTGAGTACGGGGATACCACATGTGTGGGACTTTTTGGGAGCCTAGCTGCGTACGGAACCCCAAAAACCAATCACCGCCTTCAGGCTTTCTAAGGGTGTAATTTTTTTATTTCACTTCTCACTGCCAATCACAGTTTCGGAGGCCATGGAATGCCCAGATGGCATAAAACCCCCCAAAATGACCCCATTTTGGAAAGTAGACACCCCAAGCTATTTGCTGAGAGGTATTGTGAGTATTTTGCAGATGTCGCTTTTTGTCACAAAGTTTTGAAAATTGAAAAAAAAGAAAAAAAAATTTTTTTTTTTCTTTACTTTCTTCATTTTCAAAAACAAATGAGAGCTGTAAAATACTCACCATGCCTCTCAACAAATAGCTTGGGGTGTCTACTTTCCAAAATGGGGTCATTTGGGGGGGTTTTGTGCTATTTTGGCATTTTATGGCCTTCGAAACGGTGATAGGTAGTGAGGAGTGAAATCAAAAATTTGCACCCTTAGAAATCCTGAAGGCGGTGCTTGGGTTTCGGGGCCCCGTACGCGGCTAGGCTCCCAAAAAGTCCCACACATGTGGTATCCCCATACTCAGGAGAAGCAGCAAAATGTATTTTGGGGTGCAATTCCACATATAACTATGGCATGTGTGAGCAATATATCATTTAGTGACAACTTTTTGAAAAAAAAAAAAAAATCTCTTTTTTATTTTTGTCTTTATTCAATCACTTGGGACTAAAAAAAAAAATATTCAATGGGCTCAACATGCCTCTCAGCAAATAGCTTGGGGTGTCTATTTTCCAAAATGGGGTCATTTGGGGGGGTTTTGTACTTCTCTGCCATTTTAGCACCTCAAGAAATGAAATAGGCAGTCATAAATTAAAAGCGGTGTAAATTCCAGAAAATGTACTCTAGTTTGTAGACGCTATAACTTTTGCGCAAACCAATAAATATACGCTTATTGGCATTTTTTTTACTAAAGACATGTGGCTGAATACATTTTGGCCCAAATGTTTGACTAAAATTGAGTTTATTAGATTTTTTTTATAACAAAAAGTAGAAAATCTCTTTTTTTTTCAAAATTTTCGCTCTTTTTCCGTTTATATCTCAAAAAATAAAAATCACAGAGGCAATCAAATACCATCAAAAGAAAGCTCTATTTGTGGGAAGAAAAGGACGCAAATTTCGTTTGGTTACAAAATTGCATGACCGCGCAATTACCAGTTAAAGTAGTGCAGTGCGAAATTGAAAAAAGACCTCTGGTCCTTTGGCTGCCAAATGGTCCGGGGCTGAAGTGGTTAAACATAGGCAGATGTAAAGAAGGATTGAGCCTTACTTTAATACTGACAGCCAACTTCAACAAATAGATATAAGTGAAGTGCCATGAGACTATGTATACATATCTGTTTACCCTACATTCAGTGTTTCTAAAATGTGCCCAATTGACACATAAACCTCTATATTCTTTCGACCTCTCTTTGAAAGAAAGGGCAGTTCAAACACCAGCCATAGAATTTTTTGACTTCTCTATTGTGATAACTAAGTTTAAAAGAAACCTGTACTGAGAGGCTGCCATGGATAACCTCTTCTAAAAAGGGCAGTTGTCTGGTCTACTATGGCATCAATACTTTATGAGAGACCCATAACTTGCATGCTAGAGTTATTAACATTTCAACACATTTTTTTGCTGCGCATTAACCAAGTAATTTTAGGCAGAGAAGGTACTTTAATAAATGATGTTGCATTCATCTAAAATAGGTGTGTATTTGCAAATGATGTATTGCTAACATAATGCTAATCTTAATCAACCACCAAAGGCATTTTTTTTTTGAACACATGTTAAGATGCACATTTTAGGCCTGAAGACTAGTTAAAACCCAAAAACAAGGTATATTTTCTGAAAAGCAGAGACCATCAGAATATAAAGTTAGTAGTTGCAATTTTTAATGTCACATGATATTAGCTTGCATGTTAATCAAACCCAAATCTCAGTAAAAAAATACACTAAAGTCAATTTTAGTGAACACAAACAAAATGAATTACCCTTTTTTTTGCTAAAATATAGAAAATACGTTTTTTAAAGTAAATCTATAACGAGCATTGCAATCCTTAAAAATGTGCACATACATGAAACAGTAAAAAACTTCAGTACCCAAATTTGTCCATAGGTGATGCTTTAAAAGCCTTTACAGGCTATCATTTTAGAGTTAACCATGAGAGATTGTCCTAAAATTATTGCTCACACTCTAACAAGCATAATAATACATAATATGTGCAATTAAATTGCTGTTTTTCTATGCAGGCACACCCAACCTGCATGCTTTTGTACATATGTGCATGTACATTACATTAATGTGCATTATATATTACTTTACATTTTTTAACTTTATTTTACACTTCATTGCTATTACATAAGGGTCGATAGATCTCCCTCTGTTCCACCTGCGACACCCATTAGGCCTGCCCCGGGCCCAAAAAAGGGGCAGAATGAAGATAGTGTTTGGGTGGGGGGGCAATGCCTTTGGGGTGTGGCTTCACAGCCTTCCAAATCACTTGAAACAGAAAGCTTAACAGAAACAGTTGGCTTAACATTAACCACTTAAGCCCGGAAGGTTTACCCCCCTTCATGACCAGGTCATTTTTTGCGATACAGCACTGCGCTACTTTAACTGAAAATTGTGCTGACCGCTGCGACACTGGCACCTAATTGACACTGTTGACACTTTTTTGGGGACCAGTGACACTAATGATCAGTGCTAAATAATGCACTCTCACTGTACTAATGACACTGGCAGGGAAGGGGTTAACATCGGGGGTGATCAAAGGGTTAAGTGTGCTCCTAGGGAGTGCTTTCTAACTGTGTGGGGGATGGCTTAACTGGAGGAAGACAGAGATCTGTGTTTCACAAAATCTCCATCTTCCTCTCCGGCAGAATGGCGATCTGCCCTGTTTACATAGGCAGATCTCCATTTTGCCTCTACTGTCAATGATCGGTGGGTCCCGGCAAACAACACCGCCGGACCCACTGATTGGTTCCTGCTGTGGGCCACCTGCGACGGGTGCCCCAGACCCTGGGCATGAAATCAGTATCATATCAGCATACCTGCATGGGGCAGTCCTATTCCCACCTGCTAAAAAAAAGTCAGGAGTGTGTTTAGAACAGTGTTTTTTCAAACTTTTTTTAGTCAAGGCACCCTTTAAAAATGGTGGACAGCAAATTAACACTGTTATACAAGCTGTACACTCACTACTTTACATTGTAGCAAAGTGTCATTTCTTCTGTGTTGTCACATGAAAGGATATAATAAAATATTTACAAAAATGTGAGGGGTGTACTCACTTTTGTGAGATACTTTATGGGGCTAAAGAAAAACAAAAGTAAAACAAACACAAAACACTAGTAGTAACAATAAACATGTTAACACCAATCCCAAGTTTTAAAGGATGTCTGCAGACACTAGCTATGTGAATTTTAATTCTGCACAGTAAAGAAACAATGAAAAAACATTACATGTATGAAAATTATGTAACAAAGATGTCCCTTGCATATAATATACATGCTGCATTAGTGTTTGCTCAAGGCTAGACAGGAGGGGAGTAGACAATTATTTTCCTGGGGGAAGGTTCAGCTCTCTCAGATTATAAGATAGTTTATCTGGCTAAAATCTCAAGGTTTGAAAAAAATGTGGACCCACTTTGGGCACTCAGGGGAGAAGCATAAAGCCACGTACAGAGGGCTTAAATCTTGAGCCAATATACAGAGTGCAGGGTTCATATTCATACAAGGTAAACAGTGCAGTTATAAAGTGTATGTAAAAAGCACAGGCACTTGGTAGCGTTGAATGCTGCAAATTGTATTTTTAAATAATTTCACAGGATACCACAATTAAAGTGATTTATGAAAATCATGACATATTTACCTACTCAGTAGAATTAACACAGAAATTATGTTTCATTTCAGATATAATGGGTCCTTCCCTAGTGCAAATTGAAACATTGTTCCCTTTTTATTGGAAGGTGCAGTTTCATCAATACATTCTCAAGATAATAAAGCGGACCTTTAGTCCTTTCTTCAACTTTCCATCTATTAAATCATCTGCCCTTGTTGTTTTATCTTTGGATAGTAAAACATTTTTTTTTCTGCCAGTAAATGCCTTATACAGCCCACTTCCTGTTTCTTGTCTGGTCCTTATCCTAGGCTTATGACATCATGCATAGCTCTCTCTCTCACTCTCCTGAGAGTTTGCCAGGAAGGGAGGGGGGATGAGTCATAAAAGGTCCAATCAGAGCTGCAGGGCTGCAGAGCTGGAGGTGTGCCTCTGTGTATCTCCATAAATACAGGAAGTGAACAGGCAGCAGCTTCAACTGCCCACAGTTAAAGTGGTCACAGCAAGACTCAGTGGAGGGAGATTTCTGCAGCATATTTGGCAAGTACAGAATCACAGTATATATAAAATAATATGCAATGTGGTTGCAGGGAAGCTTCAGAACAGCAAAGATGATTGTATTATGTGAGCAGACTGCAGTTCCTCTTTAATGTAATTGCTGAAAATTAAATTTGTATAGGGCATAGTAGTCATAGTATTTTTATGAATTTAAGAATTATTTTGACAAAGATCTGAGCTTTTATGGCAATCCTAAAACCCAAAGCTAAAGGGAAGGCAATATCATTTTACATAGACATTGAGACAGTTTATTGTATAGCTCTAGCAATAACAATGGGGTTAAAGAAGAAGTATACAAAAGTAAAGTATACACGTAATGTCTGAATTTTTTTTTTTCCAGTGCCACTAGAAACTGCAAGCATACACAATTGGTAGCAAGAAGAAACAAGCTTATTGTAAATGTGGAAGCCAACGTATTTAACACACAGGGGTTTATTTACTAAAGACAAATCCACGTTGCACTACAAGTGCACTTGGAAGTGCAGTTGCTGTAGATCTGAGGGAAAGCTCTGAAATGAGGGGAAGCTCTGCTGATTTTATCAGCCAATGATGTACAAGCAAAAATGCTGTTTTTTTTATTTTCCTTGCATGTCCCCCTCAGATCTACAGTGACTGCACTTCCAAGTGCACTTGTAGTGCAAAGTGTATTTGCCTTTAGTAAATAAACCCCAATGTGATAGTATGCACAAAACAATTGTAGGAGTCTTACCAGTACAGATGGGGTATGTGGGAAATATCTGGTTGCTTGGAAATGCTGTCCAAAATGTTTGTATGAAGAGGTTTATCTTGAATGTTTTTCAGAGGGAGTCATTCTCACATATTGCACCTCCACGACTTCTCTCTCATGACTGGGCTGATTTGTTCATGTGTATGGATTTAGCCAAACCCTATTGAAATCTATAGGACTAAATATTGTCAATGACCTCATGTCTCCCAGGATGCCCCACATTGTGTTTACATTCCCACAGTTCCAGGAATCTGTTTCTTACTGGTAGAAATGCATCAAATAAAGCTTGGCAAGTGGTGGGTTGTCATGTTTGACATAGATTACAACAGGTGAAAGTAATAAAAAAAAATTGTAGTGTCTGTATTTTATTTTCAATGAAATTACTTTTTAAAGGGGTCTGTGTGTTTATTTACATTTTACTTTGGAATTGAGTAATGAGGGGTACTAATGTATAACATACACATTTTTCTGGGGGGGTTGGATATCTGGGGCCCTCTTTTTAAAAAGGGGCTTTCAGATTCTGATAGGTTGTCATCCAGAAACACCCATACATCTTTTGCGGGACAGGATGTGGGAACGAGGCCCTTCTCTCTTTAACATGGCAAGCAGCGGCAGCTGGTGCTCGATTTTCTTGGAGGGGTCGGCCCGTGCCCCCCAGCCAGCCAGCCAGACACCCCCCCTGACGCTCGCTCAATTGATCGCCGCTTCCCCCGTCGCTCAATCGCTCGCCCGTTGCCCACCAGGTCCCCTGCCAACCGCCGAACTTAACCCATCCAGGTCGCCGATTGGGCGGCTTATCCCTGCATCTTCACCCAAGTCCCAGCGGTCACTTCTCCTCCCAACCAATCAGGACTTAGGACTCCAGGCCAATCTGGTCAAAGGGCCCGCTTCTGAAAACCCATACTGAGTACCTGGATAAGGGCTTAGTTTGAATCATAACGGATGCTGTTTTCCTTCTTGAATTCATTTTCACTTTGAAAGACCTATAACATAGTTTTTCCTAAAATACTTTTCTCTCTTACTCTCTTACTCTTCTAAGCTTGTTTTGTAGGTATTTGTGTTTTTGCAAATGTAGACTTTGAATCAGCCTAAAAAGGCCCTCACTTTACTGAATAGTCTGTGTTAAATATTTGTTTAGAATTAAAAGTGCCCTTTGGCATTGCCCAGATTATCATGGCCTTTTTGACTATTGCTTGTCTGTAATCCTTAAAAAGGTCCATAATTGATTGACAACATTTGCCCACCATGGACCTTAAATGGGGTCCCCAACAAATTCAGTGAACTTCAATGCTCTAAGAAAAAATTAATAGTTGGAGAACATAAAATACCAAAAACGCTGATAAGAGAAAAAAACATTCAAACCAAAGTAACATTTATTAAATGTTTATTGTAAGCCAAAGAAAAACAAAAAGACTTAACTGGCCTTTGACATTGGCCATGAACAGTTTTGCCCACACACACATTTGGCTATTTTGAGGAATGTTGATATCTATAGGCGACTCTGGTCTAGCAGAGAAACTATTATGCACCACCCACATGGAGGACAGGAATAAGCAGGTTGCTGATCTCTCATACAAAAGGGTGTTTATTTAAATCTTTAATGCCTTTAGTCTCTTGAATTCACAATATATCCATTTTTTTAGAGACAGGTCTTGCAGATGACATCAAAATGGCTTCCTCCAGGAACCACAAGCAATACCATCATCTGTGACACCAGCTTCCAGACTGTGCTAATAGGCTTCCCAAAGTACATTCTAGGATGTCAACACAGTAAGATGTCATAGGCCTAAAAAGGAACATAAGCAATTTTTAAATGAGTGTGTAGTAATGTAATTTAACAAATGCAATATCTATAAATGTGTATATATATATTATTAATTTATATTTATATATATTATATATATATATATATATATATATATATATATATATATATATATATATATACTGTATACATATATCGCACATGAGAGAGAGAGAGAGAGAGATCTCAGAAGCAAACATGAAAGGGAGCACATTAGAGAGAACGTGAGAGGCAGTGAGAAAGAAAGAGACAGCTATTGATACAGCAGGGGAGTGAGATCTTTTCGGGGTCACATAAGTAAAATACATAATGTGACTTCAACATCGCTTGGTAAAAGGTTAGATCAAATTATAACATGAAATGCTTACAATCAAAACATATTGGTAAAGAAGTTGTCAGTCAGTTCTTTCCTCACCAGGCATCCAAGTTCTGTGCTCTGGGTTGTTGAGACAGATACCTAACACTAATTTGGCTCCCTCTTTTCAGCCAGCAACCATGATTCTTGCTTTTCAGTGCAGATATTATGAAGCACACAGCAGGCAAAAATAATCCTGGAAGACTTCCTAGGTGATTAGTGCATCTCAGCCCCAGGCCTGGCCAAACAGAGAAAAAGAGATTTGAGGAGACCGATTGTGGTCTCCACAACTGCCAGGGTTCTCTTAAAGGCCTTATAGTAGTGATGTTCAGCTGAAGCTTGTGAGTGTCTGTTCAGAACCTTATGAGCAGCCCATAGCCTGCATCCCCTAGAATGGAAATAAAAAAAATGATCATTAATTTACACATATTCTGGCCACGTCTTAACCAACTACCCCTGGACAACCACCCAAAAAAAAGAGCTTTACATTTGCAAGACATGATCCAAACATAATACTAAGATGCATGGATTTAGTCATAGTGAAAACTGCTTCAACCTATTTTCTTACACTAAGCTAAGTGAACATTCATTCCACTAGGTGAACAGTAACTCTATATTGCCTTGTAATTACAATGAAAAGCTTTTGACATCCTAAATAATCTTTACACAAATCTCCTCTTCATTATGTGTAAGCCCAACAAACCAGCATTTGTCCTTTAAATTGTCCTGCCTGAACACACATGCACCAATTGAACACACATACACCAATTACACATGTTGGATTGGATGGAATAGTGTCTTTATTCAACCTCACCAACTATGAAATTTCTGAAAAAATCTGTGCTGTGAAGGATGAAAACATTATGACATGACCCTGGAAAACCTGAACGCACACTCATTATTCTCTGTCCGATTCCACATAATAGTTGTACACTGAGAGGTTGGACTGCTTGTGGTTTCTGAAGTGGACTTCCCTGTCTCTGGCAAGACTTCCCATGGGTTAAAAGTCATCTTGATGTGCCTGCACTCATGATCTGTCCATGGAAATTGGAAGAATTGGGACACAAGGTCGTGGCATCAGTGACCTGCATAAGCACCCTGCACACAGTTGGTTAGCTTAGTTCGCAGACTATTCCATAGGTAGTTTGGAAGATGCTGTAACACAACAAATAAAGGGTTCCTAGCAACTTCACCACTCTGGAACTGTCTGCGTGCAATGATGAGCTTGATCTTTTCCTACATGAAGTTTTACAGGTGCATAATAGTTTCACTGCTTAGCCAGAATATGTAATGAATATTCTGCATTGTAGCAAAACATTTTCAGTGGACAACAACATAAGGATGGTGTACTCAAGGAAGAGAAGGGCTGGCAATGTTATCCTTCTTCACAACCAGAGCAGCATTAGCTGCTGCTAACCCCAAAAGGATATGTACCAAAATGTAATCTGCCATTGTGAGACACACATCTGCCTATATACTGTTATGTGTTCCTTATATCACCTTTCACCCTAGCTAACACCAAAACAAGAACATGCGCTCTGCGGCACCACAGAAATGTGCATTTTCAAGGTAAAAAAATATTGAACTTCTCATTCATAGGAAACAAGAAAGAAAATTATAAATTGTCTTGCATAATGTTACAGTTTACTTTTTTATTATTGTATACATGCTTAATTCCTCAAATCCACAAGCATAGCTATATCCTGTAAATTGTCATTTTCTCAAACCATGAAAAAGATACAGCTAACTAGCGTGCAACGCACATTGGTAATGATCTCAGACATTAATTAACTAAGCAGCGTGGCCCTATAGAAAGCACTAGATTGAAAACTCATTGCACTTTTCTTCTTTCTACCAGTTAAAAAGCCAAGACAGTCAGACATACAAAGAAAACAAGCAAACCAAAATGAAAAACAATGTGCCACCAAAAAATACAAATAAAAAAGTCCAAGCTGTTCCCACAATTAACAAAGGAGGTCCTCTCCCAAAGAAAGCTCCAGAAGTTAGGCCAGTGGAGGTTTTGTCCAGGCAATCAGTTGGTTACGATAAACGCGACTACACAACACCAACTCAGGGCCCTAAAGGATCCGGAAACCAGAATTACTGCTTTTTCTTTTGAGCAAAACAAAGCATTTCTGGGGGCCTTTGCTACCTGCTGGGACATTTGCTTGGTTCTTAGCACAGCATCAACAGTAGAGTGTTGGCCTGAAAAAGAGAATCCTGGTGAAAAATATAGATATATTATGTATGATGATGGTTTTGATTTTTCTAAATGTTGGCAAAATAGTCAAATTGGTTAATGTATTCCTTCATAAATGCACACTGGATCCTGCTGCTGGGTCCATGCTTTCTCCTGCATCCAATGTTGGGGTAAATAAATGCATAGTGAATGACAGATTTCCTTGTTCATGGCATACATTCATTTTTCAGGGTCATTATTTTTTTTTTTTTCAGGGGTCTTCAGGAAGTCAATAATTCCAATAACTGGCACATAAAGTAAGTTTGCCTGAAAGTGAAAAAGCTTTCTAGCATTAGATTTCTTAATTTTGTCACCCATTTCAAGACACCATGTCATGTCTTAGCACTATTTTGCACTTCTTGTCTAGTTGGAAATGTTGTAACACACAGGAGATGAAGGCATTTTTCAACAGCAACACAGACAGCAAAAAGCAACATTAAATAGGGGAGTAGGGGAAGACAAAAACACCTGTCAGCTTTTTTTTCCTGTCTGTTTAACCCATATCCTGTTTGTTAAAACCATTGTTAGCAGAATAGGAATGATGGGCTATCTGGCTAAATAAGCCCACGGTAGCAGCAAAAAGTCAAACGTTTAAATGTAAGTGAAAAGCTGCCTAGCAAACTGTGAGAGATTACAGGAGCAGACGAGGCATTCAATGAATCTCCTGATTTGGCACAGAGTATACTCCAATAGAAAACTCTCAGAGAGTTGAGGCAAGACATATTGGTGCTCTTCAAAGAAGAATATCATGCGTCAACTCATGACAGTGCTCCAACAACAAATGACAATGGTACAACGACAAATAGCAGCAATGTTTTCTGAAACAATGCAAGCATGAATGCAGCTCATCTCTGATGTCTATTTCCTGTACCATGATACATTGAACCAATGTGTTTTCCCATATTTAACATTTTGTCATTTACTAAATTAGCCTTTTAGGTACAAGGTACATGTATATGCTAGGCACAAATAATCTATCATAGTTGGGATACTTGGCTGTCCTCAGTGCTTCTTCTTGTGGAATACTGTGGACAGAAAAGTCACTCCAGATTAAAATGCTTTGTTGTCATGTAGGTTGCCACCCCCCTCCAGAAATACAAAAAGGGAACTTACATTTTGTGCTGTCATCCTCTTCCTCGGCTGTCTCAAATACATTGGTGCAGGGTGGCTGGAGTGTGTCTGATCCTAAGCATGCCTCACACATAGAGTTTCCTTAAAGAATATGAACACCATTACCTAACTGACCTACCTAACAATGTCATTTGGTGTAGGGATCATGTGGGCACCAAAAGGACTAAAATAAACAAAAATGTGCATGATGTAAAGGTCACCACCCCACATCTTATTAACATTCAATACTATTTTATCTTTTACTGTAAATGTACAGCATTGTGCTGAATAAATGTGCATTGCACTCAAATGGCTGGGAAGTTCATACAGCCAGCATAATTTAAGGTTTGGGGTTGTTGTTATTTGCTGTGCAGATTTTTCCTCTTCCTCTGTGGGGGAGCTGCTGCTATGTGGTGGATGCTCCTCCTCCTTGAGCACAACAATTCTTTTCCATTGCTACCTGACCATCCATAGGCTTTGGCCTTCATGACCATCTGTGTCTAGGAAATAGAAAAAAAAAATACAAGTCACTACTTTGGTTATAAGTTAGAGAGAAAAAGAACAGCAGTAGGAACTAACAACGGCTAGAGGAAATAGAAACATTGAAGCAGAGAGAACAAACTAATTTCAATCCCCTCCCACATACATTTAAAAAAAAAAAAAAAAAACATTACTTACAGGCCAGGTGCCTTTGCTTAGCATAATGAAGGAAAGGTTTGTTCTTCCTCTTTAGGTCACTCCAACAGTGCTGCAGCTGCAGCATTGTTGTGCAGTACTGGAACTGCCTTCACAGACAGTCACAGAGGAGCTTGATCACTTCCCTTGCAACAGACAATACTATAAAAAAAATATAGAGGTATATTAAACCACTTTTAATTACCAAAGTTAAAACTGCAAATATTAAAATATAAGCTTATACATATACACACACAAACTCCTGCACTCACATGTATACATATCTGAATAATGGCACACCCCCACACGCACATGGATACATACAAATGGCAGTATGTGTGTATAAAACGTACCTTGACAATGGCAATCAGCTACTTGCTTCTGAATGTCAGCATGGTGGCAGAGTGGTAGAACTTCCTGTTTGGGTAGGATAACTGTTACGATATTGCAGATTACACATTTATGCATGGTGGCATGTTTCCGTTTAGGGGGTGGGATTATCATGCAAAATAGTGTTTTCTGCTAAGTATCCACATGCAAAAACTCTCTGCTTGGTTGATTAAATCAACTGGGAGTTCCTCATCCATCATCGTTTTTTGTCAATCTAGTTATTAATGGGGGGGGGGTTAATAAAGTTATTGTGAGGTATGTTTGCTATTTCTTTATATATTTTTTTTTAAATTGTAATATTTATTGGGTTATAAAAGTAAAGCAATTATAAAAACAAAGTACAATGTACATTATACCAGTAGTATAAGCATAGTGGATACAGATAGTTAGAATGAAGTTAAAGAGAACAGGTGAACAGTGTCCATAGTGCAGAGTACAGGGGTGATCTGCACATCTTATTACATTTTCTTTATATTAAGGACTTTGTCAAGGAAAAAAATTAAATAAACATAAAGTGTCCAAAGGTTTTATTTGCCAGCAATTCAAATGGCATTTTTTATTCTTTGTAAATTTAAGCTTTGCTGTAGTAGGTGGTTTACATTGTATAGATGTGCCATTTCACAGGTATGATTAGGGTATTCCTCATGCATGTTATTTAAAGGAGAAGTCCAGCCTGAGCTTGTTTGGCTGGGCTTCTCCTAAGGGTCACAGGAGTGCAATTAGTTTTCCACTCCTGTGACCCGTTTTCAGCGGAGAATGGTCTGAAATCCGCTCTCCGCTGACTTTACCGGAATCAGTCCAGGCACCATGTCATCCCAACTTAGGAAGTCTGAATCCTCCAGCTGCCAGGACTGATGGCAGTTTCAGCCTCTCAGCAAGCCACTGAGAGGCTGAGACAGCTGTTCCCTGCCCCTCCACAGCTCAGCATTCCAGTGAGCATGGAGGAGGAGAGCAGGAGAGCTGCTGATTGACAGGCAGCATTTCTCCGCTTGGGGAGGTGAGAGAACCGAGCCATCAGCAATGCTTGGTGGTTTGGTTCAGTGAAGAGGCAACGGGGGACAGATGCAGCATCAGTTTGATGCTGCATCCTCCTATGTAAGTATGAATCTACAAAAAAAAAAAACTATAAAAAAAACATACTTCTCTTTTAACCACATTACGACTGGTGCACGACGATGTACGTTGGCAGAATGGCATGGACAGGCAAATGGGCGTACCTGTGCGTTCCTTTGAATTTGCCGCCGTGCCATCGCATGTGCACCGCCAGCGGTGTACGTGCGTGCCTGTCGCAAGCTCCGTGAGTCCGACTGTGGGTTCCGCTGACTCAATCCCGGCAGGGATACCCAAGATTGTCTCACGGAGAGGAAGAATGGGGAGATGCTTAGTGACAGTGTCACTGATCTCTGCTCCCTGTGATCGGGAGCAGAGATCAGTGATGTGTCATACACAGCCCCTCCCCCCAACAGTTAGAAACACTCCACAGGACACACTTAACCCCTAAAGCGCCACCTAGTGGTTAACCCTTTCACTGCCACTTTTACAGTAATCGCTGCAATTTAATCGCACTGATCGCTGTAAAAATGACAATGGTCCCAAAAATGTGTCAAAATTGTCCGTCACGATAAAAATTGCAGATCACCGCCATTACTAGTAAAAAAAAAAAATTATTAATAAAAATGCTATAAAACTACCCCCTATTTTGTAGACGCTATAACTTTTGCGCAAACGAAATAATAAACTCTTATTTACCAAAAATATGTAGAAGAATACGTATGGGCCTAAACTGAGGGAAAAAAATAATTTTATATATTTTTTGGGGATATTTATTAGAGCAAAAAGTTTAAAAATATTGCTTTTTTTTTTTAATTGTCGCTCTTATTTTGTTCATAGCGCAAAAAATAAAAACCGCATAGGTGATCAAATACCACCAAAAGAAAGCTCTATTTGTGGGAAAAAAAAGGATATTAATTTTGTTTTGGAACCATGTCGCACGGCCACGCAATTGTCAGTTAAAACAATGCAGTGCCATCGAAATGGTCTGGGGCTAAAGTGGTTAAGGGAATTTTGCATTTTTAAAGTTAACCATAAAACATTTATAAAATCATTACTCCCTGCCAAATGGCACTTTTTTTTCTTGATTTATAATATATCCCCTAGAGCAGTGTTCAGTCCCATGCCATTTCTTTGTCAATCTTGTGCATATTACCCTAGAAAATGGCATTCGCCACCCCAACATTAGTCATGTTCTGCCAACCAACTTAAAATGCATGATTGGATGAGAATATTAAGGGGAGCCCTATGCCATTTGTTCAAGAAAAAGTCTTTCTTCTTAACCACCATCATCAATCTGGCATTCCCACACTGAGCTGCTATATAATTTTAGTGAAAGTATTGGCAAGGTAGCACAGCCCTGGTAAATTTGCAACTGCAATAGTAAATCAGCCCCAATGTCTATAAAGGCTAATATAGTATCCTGAATTGCAGTTTGGAAAGCATTTGATTATTAAGGAGTATCGGAATCTGTGCTACATTTACTAACAGAAGCAAAACAACCATAAAGTGAAAAAAATGAAGGTCGACAGGTTAACAGACTTCTTTTGCTCCACATAAAGATCTGGGTTTTTCTGGACCCTCCTATGATCACAGTAAGTAAGTCAGTAATAATCATAATTAGTCCAGTACAGATTGCTGTTGCGGCAGGTACTGTATTGCTATTATCACTTAGGAATCATACAGTGTTTACACTTCCCTTTTATTTTCATGTTGTAGACATATGTTCAGTCACAAAAGGAATATTGGATGTCCTGTAACCAACATAACAATTACAAGCAGTACAAACAATTTATCAGTAGAGTTACAAACATTAATAACCAAAACAACAATACAAAGTCACTACCTGTAGACGACTGTAGCTGTATTACTGAACTTGCAACAGTACAATTGTCCATGACACTCTTTATTTGCACTAACTAAAATTTTGGGACAAGGTCTAAGCAGTACTCATACATGAAGGTTTAGCAAAAAGCTAGAAAAATATGCAAAGACAACAATATTTGGAAAATAAACACACACACACATAGTAATAAATGTGACAAAGTTATTCAAATAAGAAGTAGAGAAGTGGACCATGGAATGGAATGGATGGAGAAACAGGTGAGAATATTCCTAAAACTATTTGATAGTTATTTAGAAAGCTGGGGTTCACTTTTAGTCCATTATCTCTTGTGTCAAACAGAATTATCAATCCTAGTTCATGGGTTTTCTTTCCAGAGTATGTTCAGTGTTCCTTTTAAGAGACAAAACATTCATGTCCATTCCATAGAGTGATCTTTTTGGAGAATTAATCTCCCACAGGTGTACAGTAATCATCTTTCTTATAGTGTTTTTGTTTAGATTCATTCTTATTTGGAATGTCTGTCCTGTTTCACCAATATAACATCCCTAGCTGCACTTGTTGCATTAAAAAAGGTACCTCACATTACTGAAGGTTCACCTGTCCAGAGAATCTCTTTTTTCCATTCAAACCTTACCATCATGGTCAAGACCAAAGAGCTGTCAAAGGACATTTTGGATAATATTGTAGACCTGCAAAAGGCTGGAATGGGCTACAAGACCATCAGCAAGAAGCTTGGTGAGAAGGAGGCAAGTGTTGGGGGCAATTATTCACAAATGGAAGAAATACAAAAAAAATCACTCACCCTAGGTCTGGAGCTCCATGCAAGATTACGCCTCATGGATAAGGATGATCATGAGAAATGTGGAAGATCAGCCCAGAACTGCACGGGAGGAACTTGTGAATGATCTCAAGGCAATTGGGACCACAGTCACCAAAAAAACATTGGTAACACAATACACTGCCATGGTTTGAAATCTTGCAGCACCCGCAAGGTTCCCCACCTCAAGAAGGCACATGTACAGGCTAGTCTGACGTTTGCCAATGAACATATAAATAATTCAGAGAAGAATTGGGAGAAGTGCTGTGGTCAGATGAGACCAAAATGTAGTTCTTTGGCATTAACTTAACTCGCCGTGTTTGGAGGAAGAAAAATGCTGACTTTGACCCTAAGAACATCATCATTTTTATGGGGAACCCTACATAGTTTTTTTTGTGTGGAATCTTCCATTAACATGTATACCAGACCCCCATTTGGATAAGGATCTTGTATAGGTAAAGGGCATCCTTGATTGCTTTCTTTATAAACAGAACAAAGCACCTGGAAGCTGTCATTTACTGCCAATTTAAAGTAGTATTAAACTTAAAATCAGAATTGTAATATATTGCAGTTTACCAATCATTAGATGTGGTGGCTGCATCAGTATTCTTTTCTTAGGCTTTTTCCCTCTGTTTTCGTCTGATGATCTGATTAGTAACACACCTCCTGTATTAGGGAAACACCACCCTGAATGAATGAGCACAGGGGGCAGATTTGGACATTAGGATTGCAGGTCTAATGTGGGAGGGATGAGTGTTTGAGGGATGTACTAGCAGATTTGGATACACCAACAAATTGAAGCTGAACTCCAGCTAATACTTAGAACCAGTTACATGAATCAGTTTACATGAATAAATAAGTGCTTGCGGGTCGGGCAGACTCGATGTCCGCCAGCGACCCACTATCGCCTAGTACAGAGGCAGAACGGGGATCTGCCAGTGTAAACAAGGCGGATCCCCATTCTGACAGGGGACATGTCAGAGATCTTCTGTTCCTAGTGATTGGGAACAGTGATGTCTGTCATGTCCCATTGAGCCCACCCCCTACAGTTAGAATACACCTAGTGAACACACTTAACCCGCTGTTAATTCCTTTTCTGTCAGTGTCATTTTTACATTGATCAGTGCATTTTTATAGCACTGATCAATGTATTAATGTCACTGGTCCCAAAAAAGTGTCAATTTGGGTCAGATTTGTCTGCCGCAATGACGCAGTCCTGCTAAAAATTGCAGATCGCCGCCATTACTAGTAAAATAAACTAAAAATAAAAGTCCCTAAATCTATCCCATAGTTTGTAGGCTTTTGCACAAACCAATCAATGCATGCCTATTTTTTTTTTACCAGCACACCGAAACTAACTAAGGGGATGCTGCGCACACTAAAGGAAATGTCTGAACCCAAGTAGAATAAAAGAAAAGAGGTAGTGGCGCGCAAAATTAAACTAAATATTAAAAGACAGAAGATAGCAGGTCATAGACATAAATAGCCAATAAAAACTCCGGGTAAATAATATGGCATAAAGTAAAACAAGCAAAGGTGCATACACTGGTGTGATAAAAACCAAATCGTGTGATAAAAGCAATCCTGGTTAAAAATGCATAATAAAAAATCGCATGGTGTAACTAAATAAATAACATTGCATCCAAGTAAGTATAAAAAAAAAAAGCTGTGATGAGATATATAAAAGGACGTGATGGAGATCTTTAAACGCATAAATAGTGCATCCAAGGCTGTGAAAGAGGGAGTGATCCAAACGGATAAAAACAATATATCATATAAGTGATATGAGAGGTAAGATAATATATAGTGCAAAGGAGCAGTGGAGACTAAAGGGTCTCATAAAGAAAAATAAAATTAATAGCAAATCCGTGTAAACTAAATCAAAATGGAGAACTAGAGTGAAAGAAATGTTGGGTAGCGATTAATAAATCGCAGAATATAAAAGTCCAAATAGAGAGTCCATATATGGCATATATGCAGGGTGATTTTAGTATCTTCTATCCAACAGGTGGCAGGCTATCAGTGCTGAGGTTTCAAGTGGTGATCGGGGATAATCTATAGATCCTGTGCAGTGTTCCGTGTATTCCTCTCGTGAAATCCTAAAGGGGATACGGGTGGCCCCTTACCTTACAGCTGTAAGGTTACAGCAGTGTAATCTGGGTCTTTGTGGTCATAGGAGACCGTCCTCCCTGGGGTGTCTTTCCGGTTTTCTCAATGACTTATCCCTTTCAGCTTTCCTCCTTAATCCAGGCAGGGGCAGGTGGGGGGGGGGGGGGGTTGGGGGGGCTTTTCACCTCAATGTGCACATAAAATAAGATAGCCTCATAGTGTAGTATGTAAATCTTTAAAAGGTATTTTATTACAGTTGAAACAATAAATAGAAAAAAATGGGTACTCACATTCAGCAAATGAGTACACAAACAGGGTATAAACGAGCCTCGAGCTCGTCGGCGTCACTTCCGGTAAGGTCACGTGTCCCTTCAAGTGACGCCGACGAGCTCGAGGCTCGTTTATACCCTGTTTGTGTACTCATTTGCTGAATGTGAGTACCCATTTTTTTCTATTTATTGTTTCAACTGTAATAAAATACCTTTTAAAGATTTACATACTACACTATGAGGCTATCTTATTTTATGTGCACATTGAGGTGAAAAGCCCCCCCAACCCCCCCCCCCCTGCCCCTGCCGGGATTAAGGAGGAAAGCTGAAAGGGATAAGTCATTGAGAAAACCGGAAAGACACCCCAGGGAGGACGGTCTCCTATGACCACAAAGACCCAGATTACACAGCTGTAACCTTACAGCTGTAAGGTAAGGGGCCACCCGTATCCCCTTTAGGATTTCACGAGAGGAATACACGGAACACTGCACAGGATCTATAGATTATCCCCGATCACCACTTGAAACCTCAGCACTGATAGCCTGCCACCTGTTGGATAGAAGATACTAAAATCACCCTGCATATATGCCATATATGGACTCTCTATTTGGACTTTTATATTCTGCGATTTATTAATCGCTACCCACCATTTCTTTCACTCTAGTTCTCCATTTTGATTTAGTTTGCACGGATTTGCTACTAATTTTATTTTTCTTTATGAGACCCTTTAGTCTCCACTGCTCCTTTGCACTATATATTATCTTACCTCTCATATCACTTATATGATATATTGTTTTTATCCGTTTGGATCACTCCCTCTTTCACAGCCTTGGATGCACTATTTATGCGTTTAAAGATCTCCATCACGTCCTTTTATATATCTTATCACAGCTTTACTTATTTGGAGGCAATGTTATTCAGTTACACCATGCGATTTTTTATGATGCATTTTTAACCAGGATTGCTTTTATCACACGATTTGGTTTTTATCACACCAGTGTATGCACCTTTGCTTGTTTTATTTTATGCCATATTATTTACCCGGAGTTTTTATTGGCTATTTATGTCTATGACCTGCCATCTTCTGTCTTTTAATATTTAGTGTAATTTTGCGCGCCACTACCTCTTTTCTTTTAAAAAGTAAGTTCTAATATATTTTTTATTGTACATTTTATTGTAAATTATTTCTATTTCTGCATAGAAGTGCAGGACCAACTAGAATCAATTCCCTTTCACTCAGAGTGGTCAAATTACCTTTTTAATAGCTAAGATGTCCTTTGCGTCTCTACAGTACAATATTAAAATAGCTTTTCTTTTATAAATTACTTTCCTAGTTTGAAACATGACATTTTAAAAACAATTCTATAACCTTGAATAAATCCTTTCAGAAAATAAGTTCAAAAGGCCAACAATTCATAACATCAAAAATATAAATATTGTTTTGCTTTTTATTCTAGCTTTTATCGTCCTCCACTGTTCCAGAATATCCATTTAGAGTTTTTAACCACAGAGGTATCTCCCTTTTAATTTAGTAATGTTATTAGGAAGGTTGTGTTAATAATTGCTATAAACAGTGAAAATGTACCCTAATAATGTAGCTCTGGACCTCATTATTCACAGTGTGATGTGTTTCATTCTGCAAGCTGGGTCATTGAGATTGCTATCACAATGCCCTTACATGTTTAGGAAAGGCACAGGTGTACAGAGAAGGACAGTTGTTTAACTCTGTTGCTCTGGGCAGCTGTCCAGACAAATTATTGATGAAACTCTGCATGAAACCAACTACCTTCATGCAGTGATAATTTAATTCATGAACTCTATGTGGTTGTGGTGCTAAGCGATATTTCATAGTTTTATTAATCCTTTCAGCGTCTTAAGAAAGCAAACTGTTTTATAAGCTTAGCCTGAAATTTACACTCACTGAGAACAATGATTCTGAATGACATAATCTCACTTAAATGTACAGAATGAAATAAAAAAAATATTAAAAATGTAGTACTATAGGAAACAAAGTAAAAAAAGAGAAAAAAAGTCTGCGCTTCTCCACACAGCATTTACTAGTTGTACAAATATTTCTCTAAAAGGTTCCATGTACACTGGAGCTCAAAAACGTCAGTTTTTTGGAGTTTGGGCTTTTTTAAAAAAAAAAAAACATAAACTCCACTCTATGTTATCCTATGTGTCCATGCACACATGGATGTTGTTGGACATTTATCACGCCATAAAATCACGTTCAAGAGCAGTACTGGAAACGCCAGACACCGGTAAAAGGTGTTAAATGAGGGTTAACGCTGTAAAAAGAGCGTTAAGCCTCGTTTGGGGTTTCTCTACCTCTATTCAAAATCAATGGTTCCCTATGGGAGCCCATTGATTTGAATAGAAGTCACACCAGAAGTCGGATCATCATGATGAGGATGAAGGGGAACCCGCCAAAATGAAAAAAAAATTGGTGTGGGGTTCCCCCTCTCGGACGATACCAGACCCTTCGGTCTGGTATGGATTTTAAGGGGAACCCTCTTCCCTGAAAAAAATGGCTTGGGGTCCCCCCAAAAATCCATACCAGACCCTTATCCGAGCACGCAGCACGGTCGGTCAGGAAAGGGGGTGGGGAAAAGCGAGCGCCACCCTCCTGAACCGTACCAGGCCACATGCTCTCAACATGGGGGTAGCTGCTTCGGGGCAGGGGGGGGCCCTGCGCCCCCCCACCCCAAAGCACCTTGTCCCCATGTTGATGAGGACAAGGGCCCTTCCCGACAAGCCTGGCCGCTGGTTGTCTGGGTCTGCGGGCGGGGGGCTTATCGGAATCTGGAACCCCAGATCCCGGTCCCCCACCCTATGTGAATGAGTATGGGGTACCCATTCACCTTGAAAAGTGTCAAAAATAAAACACACTACCCAGGTTTTTAAATAATTTATTAGGCAGCTCTGGGGGTCTCTTCCTTCTTCTCCGAGCTCCGGGGCTTCTTCTCCATGCTCTCCGGCCTCTTCTCCGCTCTCTCCAGTACCCATCAGGGGGGAGGGGTCACCCGGTTACGTCACCGGGTGGCACCGTCCTCAGTTATATAAGAACTGTCACAGCGAAGACGCGTCACTTGGCGGGAGCCTCCCATGGAGGCGGATCGGTTGTGGCTTTTTTTTTTTTCGGGCGGAGTGAACTTACATCGTGGGACATTTTTATTTTTACATTTTTTTAATATCTCTTGTCTTTTTTAGCATTTTGACACTTTTTTTGTGAAATGGTAGGGGTACGATTGGGTACCCCATTACCAATTCACACAGGGGGAGGCTGGGATCTGGGGGTCCCCTGCTTCCAGATTCCAATAAGCCCCACGCCCGCATACCCCCACAACCACCGGGCAAGGTAGGGGTACCCTGTGGGGGTGAGGCCCTTGTCCCCATCAACATGGGGACAAGGTGCTTTGGGGTCAGACTCTCTGTCCGGCTGCCAGCACTTCAGATGGGTGGTTTGTAATATTAATGTCTAAACTGCTGGCAACAAAAGTGAGTACACCCCTAAGTGAAAATGTCCAAATTGGGCCCAAAGTGTCAATATTTTATGTGGCCACCATTATTTTCCAGCACTACCTTAACCCTCTTGGGCAGGGAGTTCTCCGGAGCTTCACAGGTTGCACTGGAGTCCTCTTCCACTCCTCCATGATGACATCACGGAGATGGTGGATTTTAGAGATCTTGCGCTCCTCCACCTTTCATTTGAGGATGCCCCACAGTTGCTCAATAGGGTTTAGGTCTTGAGACATGCTTTGGCCAGTCCATCACCGTTACCCTTAGCTTCTTCAGCAAGGCAGTGGTCATCTTGGAGGTGTGTTTGGGGTTGTTACCATGTTGGAATACTGCCCTGCGGCCCAGTCTCCAAAGAGAGGGGATCATGCTCTGTTTCAGTTTGTCACAGTACATGTTGGCATTCATGGTTCCCTCAATGAACTGTAGCCCCCCAGTGCCGGAAGCACTCATGCAGCCCCAGACCATGACACTCCCACCAGCATGCTTGACTGTAGGCAAGACACACTTGTCTTTGTATTCCTCACCTGGTTGCCGCCCCACACGCTTGACAGCATCTGAACCAAATAAGTTTATCTTGGTCTCATCAGTTCACAGGACATGGTTCCAGTAATCCATGTCCTTAGTCTGCTTGTCTTCAGCAAACTGTGTGCTTTCTTGTGCATCATCTTTAGAAGAGGATTCTTTCTGGGATGACAGCCATGCACACCAATTTGATGAAGTGTGTGGCATATGGTCTGCGCACTGACAGGCTGACCCCCCCACCCCTTCAACCTCTTCAGTAATGCTGGTAGCACTCATACGTCTATTTCCCAAAGACAACCTCTGGATATGACGCTGAGCACGTGCACTCAACTACTTTGGTCAACCACGGCGAGGCCTGTTCTGAGTAGAACCTGTCCTGTTAAACCACTGTATGGTCTTGGCTATCGTGCTGCAGCTCGGTTTCAGGGTCTTGACAATCTTCTTATAGCCTAGGCCATCTTTATGTAGAGCAACAATTCTGTTTTTCAGATGCTCACAGGGTTCTTTGTCATAAGATGCCATGTTGAACTTCCAGTGACCAGTATGAGAGAGTGAGAGCGATAACACCAAATTTAACACATCTGCTCCCCATTCACACCTGAGACCTTGTAACACTAACGAGTCACATGACAACGGGGGGGTGGATAATTGGGCCCAATTTGGACATTTTCACTTAGGGGTGTACTCACTTTTGTTGCCAGCGGTTTAGACATTAATGGCTGTGTGTTGAGTTATTTTGAGGGGACAGTAAATTTGCACTGCTATACAAGCTGTACACTCACTACTTTACATTGTAGCAAAGTGTAATTTCTTCAGTGTTGTCACATGAAAAGATATAATAAAATATTTACAAAAATGTAAGGGGTGTACTCACTTTTATATTAATTATTAATATAATTTATAATGGAAGAAAGTTGTATCTGGACCTCTTAGCAGTGTTATGGCGCTTTGCATTCAATTCTTGTAACATTGAACTACAGGTGAAGGAGACTGTGGAGACCTTCTGGAGTGTAGAGGCTGCCTGGCCAAGAACCAGATTATTTACACCATCAATACCTTAAGATAACAATACCAGTAAGATAACCACATTTTGACAAAGGCTCCTACCCTTCCCTAAAAATAGCCAGCAGACCTTAAACACTATGTATTTAAAAAACAAAGGTGTTAGTTGCGTATATTGTGATTTGCAAATCTGTGTGAAAGCCACACTAACTTATCAAGACTCCTCTGTTTGATATGGCCCCTAAAGCTAGCTACACGCTATATGAATTTTAGCCAAAAAATCACTATATGGCTGGCCCTGTTAGAAAATGAATGGCCAAATCAGCAGATGCATCCAATCAGATGCAGCCTCTGTCCATGTATTCTGAAAGCCCTGGCAGCAGCTGCCAGGGAAACTATGATTATCTAGCGGCTATAGCAGCTGCTTGCGTTAATCATAAGAGAATCTGGCAGGCTGGTTGTATCCAAGTTCATCTATCATCTTGGTACATTCATCCTGCCCATTAACGGTTCGTATCTCAGCCGGTTCCTGCTGAACTGGCCGAGATTCGAACCGTGTATGGCTAGCCTAACTTCCATTATACTATCATATGCAAGCAAAACTTCAGTTTTTTTTTTTTTATTTGCACATTGAGAACTTCCCCAGCTGGGATGACTCCATAGAACTCTCAGAATAAAGGAAACAATCTCCAATAGTGGCTCCTTCAGAAGGTCTAAAGAAGCCACATGGGGGAGTGGTGTAACGCGTAAAGGGGGAGCCAGGCGGCGTGTACCATTATTGATCTGGATGCTATGAGGCCCTGTTACTTTGTTATATCATATTTCTTGTTTTTAATGGAATAAATGTGAGTGTATTTCTTTAAGCTTGGCTGGTATTCTCTTATGCATTTTAACCATGATACTGCACTATTGAAGATTGTTTCCTTTATACTGAGAGTTCTGTGGGGTAATCCGAGCTGGGGAAGTTCTATCATCAGAGGAGGAAGTGAGCAGAGGACCCACTATCCGGTGTATAGAATTGATTACCATTATGCTATGTTGGCCCTTTTGAGGGTCTGGTCCGGAGGTGAGCGAGTATTTCACCTGGTGATGGAGTACTGTTTTTGTATGGTGGAGCACATATTGAAATATGAAGATGCATTAGAGCACTTTATGTGTGGTCTCATGGGACTTTATTTATTTATCTAATATGTGTCTGTGTATTTTTGCACTTTTGCACTTTATGTGGGAACACATTTAGTGATAACAGCAGCCTCATGTTATATACAGTATAGGAATAAGTGGCAGCGCACAACATCTTTATTATTTTTTGACTTTCAGCAGTCTGCTGACAGGATTGTGGATTGTAGGTTGAAACTGGAGCCCAATTCACTAAGAAAAGGAAGGCATTTAAAAATACATGTTTTTATGCTCCTTAATCGAACAGTCAGATTTCATAGTAGACTACATTTGTGCTTTTCGGGTTTATTACCGCTAGGGAGGTGTGTTTACCTTTTGAACAAAGCATTCAATTCTTTTTGCTGAACATACAGCACTTTGTTGTTAAAAAAAATAAATAAATAATATGTCACTATTTTCCCTGTTCACCACTTAAAAGTTTAACCCTTTATTCTTATTATGGCCAATGGCTTGTATACAGTCTCCCAAAAGTGGAGCAGGAACAGTTCACAAAATGTGATATTCCATGTTCTGTAGTAAGACCTTTAATATACTCCCCAGACTTTATATACAGTATATTTTTATAGACCCTACCCTGTTTCCCCGATAATAAGACCTAGCGTGATTGTCATGATGGCTGCAATATAAGCCCTACCCTCCAAATAAGCCCTACCCTTTCCCCCCGAAAATAAGCCCTACCCTGAAAATAAGACCTACAAGGACTTTAACTAGGGCTTATTTGGGGGGTAGGGCTTATATTGCAGCCATCACCGACAATCATGCTAGGTCTTATTTTCGGGGAAACAGGGTATATATTAACCTAGTCTTGCCATGTAGGTACTCATTCATACCTTTCCTCTTATAGGGTGACAATCCTCTAACCCCTGTCTCCCAGCTGCTTTCTACATTACCACCATGTCACATTCTAATGAATACTATCAGCCAACGTATCAATGCTCATTTAACATGATGTTTTGCCTTTGTGACTATAAAGCCCCATACACACGGTCGGACTTTTTCATGGATTTTGTCCGATCGGACAAGGTTGTTGAAAAATCAGACCGTGTGTATGCACCATCGGACAGTGTTCGTCGGTTTGTCCGACGGACAAAGTCTTATCTCCTGCTGGAAAGATTTGCCGTCAACACGGTCCGATCACACCAAATCCGAGCGTGTGTACGCAACACCAACATCGGACAAAGTACAACGGACAAAATCCGACCGACCTGGTCCGCGGATTGTGCGAGCGTGTGTATGGGGCTTTAGGAAGCCTCTGCTGAACAATGATGTGCATAACATGCATGTAGACAGGAAGTGTCTAAAGGGGCTGGAGGGCATCAGTAGCACTGAAATGCAAGGGTGAAAAAAATGAAAACTTTACTTTATAACATACATTTTTTAAAGTCTTTAATAAACACAGAAATCTAGTAAACTAAATGTCACTCAACTTCTAATGTTTAAGTTACTCCTAATGTGAATTGTTTATAGCTTGTAGATGTAAGTGTTGCTGAGACATATAAAAAGGTTTTCAGAAAAACATAGTTAAGGTATTTGAGTCAACCTCCAATTCAACAGGGTATCCTGCAGGATTAATGATTGTATGCTTAGTGCCTTTTTAGTATTTTTGGGTAATTAATAGCTGTTGTAATGCAGAGACCCAGTGATCACCAACCAGCAGTTTGTAAAAGTAACCATCTTTACTTAACATTCAAGACAAATAATCAAAAGAGAAGCTGCCTTAAAAAAATAAAGCAATTCCTCATAATCAAAACAACATAATGGCTCACCGTCAAAATACTAGACACTTGGATTTAGGGTTTCCATCCATTTCGAGGTACAGGAAAAGCTATAGTAGCTCAGCAAAACAGAACCTCAGTTGCCAGATAGTCCACACTTTACAGCTGTCAACTACTCCACACTGCCCCACAGACACCTGCTGACAGATTTCTGTTGCTTTTCAAGTTTCTCATGCAAGTGGGTTATCTCTTTGGGACTAATGTCCTTGTAATCAGGGTATGGAGGCTCTTTCCCACCCAAAGTCTCTCTAAGTCTTTTAATTCCACGTCCCAAATGAGGACTTACCAAACAGAGAAATCAGTCTTCTACTGCCCGACTGTACTATGACAGAACCCCTCACCATGCACCCCCATTCCTAGTATCCTGTACATTGTTTATATATATTTCTGAACACAGTCTCTTGACTAACTTTTTAATTAACTTGGAAAACTGCTTTTACCCCCTCTACTTCAAGGACCTTTTAGGGTTGATGCTAAAAATAAATTATTATAGGATAGTTCCACCTAATATAGGTTGAAAAATTTATCAACTGATGATGGATATTGCTTATGTGCATACTTTTACCGCATACTGTAACTGCTACAGTATATCATCACTCTTCCTCCATTTCAATATTCAGACTTTTCAGGACTTTGGCTTTTTCAGCATGTCTTTCTTGATCATTGATATTCATTTTATGTTGAGCATAAATTATGGCTTCAATGTCGTTAATGATCTCTCTCTACAGAATCTCAAAATCAAAGCTGCCAATCCATTATTTTAATTAGTAACACATACACATTCCATACTTTTTGTGGATAATTAAATGCAGGTAACACATTGACTGAATCCATGGAACCTTAAAATGCTAGATATCTCATTAATTATAGGTGTCAGGGAGAACTGGCAATAGTGATAGTACTGGTAATGGACGCTTCTGGCACATTGCCATGCACATTGCCATGCGTACTAGTGCAAGAAGTGTATGCAGATCCACTATGGTGCTAACATGCAAACACGCATGCGCGATGGCGCACAATGTGACAGATGCGGCCACTTACTGGCCTATATAAGACTGCTGCTGAGCCCATCACATTGCTGGATTGTCGTCAGCCTTCCCGTGTTCCTGAGCCTCTGTGCATATTCTACTTGAATTTCCTGTTGTGACCCAACTTGCTCCTGAGCTGTCTGATCTGCTCTCCTGGTTTGACCCCGGCTTGCATCATGGACTTTGCTACTGCTACCTGTTCCTGGCCTGCCTTCCTGTATTTGACCTTGGCTTGACCCTGCTCTTGCTACCTGACTCTACCTTCTGTCAGATCTACAGTATTTGACCCCTGGCCTGGCTTCCACTACTGTCTCCTGCACACACCTTTGCCAAGTTGATTCCTAGAGACTTTGGCTCAGCTGTGTATCCTGCATTATCCAGTATACTTCCAGTGACCACTGGCTCTACTCTCCTGTACCCATCTGGCAAGCTGTGTTCTTTAGGCACTGCACCTTCTGTACCATCTTCAGTGGTGTACTGCACTTAGCCACAAGGGGAGCCCTCTCAGGACTTTGGCCTCTGACCCGGTACATGACAATTGAGGTAGGTCAAGTACTAATTTTTTTAAGAGTTTATGGAGTAGTTTTTGTATACTTATTACAATTCTTAAAAGAAGATAGGTTTCGTATTTTCTTAATAATTGGTTAAGAGGAGCAAAATATAGGGTAAAAGTGTGTTGTTATTGAGGCATCTCCAATTAAAGTCTCTTGTAAGTGTGTTAGATAAAGAAGTGAGTGTACAGCTTGTATAACAGTGTCAATTTGCTGTCCCTTCAAAATAACTCAACACACAACCATTAATGTCTAAACTGCTGGCAACAAAAGTGAGTACACCCTTAAGAAAAATGTCCAATGGGTTGAATTGGGCTCTCTGTGGTTGGAATTAGCCCCCTCTCCGAGGGTAGTAATCCACCCCTTTCTGTGGGTGGAATAGTACTCCTTCCTGTGGGTGGAATAGTACTCCTTCCTGTGGGTGGAATTAGGCCCCTTTCTGTGGTTGGAATCTGTGGGTAGTTTTCTGCGGGTATATTTGTGTCACATTTTAGTGTTTCTATTTGTGTTGGTGTTTCCTAAGGGGCAATAATAAGTGCCCATTTGTGTGGGTGTCCTTAGTAGGAAGATGTGCCCATTTGTGTGGGTGTGTGGGGGTGGAATGGGGGATGTTAAATGCCCAATTGTGTGGGTTTCCCAGGGAATAATTTTGCCCATTTTTAAAATGGCTGAAAACTAATACAAAGAAAAATAGTTTGACCTTTTTATTGTCTTCAATTCATTTTTAACTAAGTGTACTTTGCTAATTGTTTAAATGTGGTGTGTTTACTAATTGTTGTTAAACTGCAGCCTAACGTACAGCATCAGGATCAGCTCCTTGTTCAGCTGGAACTTCCATGGAGCCTCATTCCCTGTGAAGTCATCCAGCAGGGTCCTCTCTGCAAAATGTCATGGAGCCATCGCCACAACCTTCCTCCTCTGATGTCTTCTGAGCAAGTTAAATTGAAAAATATTGCATTCAAAAAGCTCCATAGCTGTTATGCTGCTAAGAACTCTCTCTCTCAACTCCCTCTCACTCCACCAGGAAATTTACCGCCACCAAAAGGGTGGTGTTAAATACAGTGCATTTTTTTAGTTCCTATTCTGGCAATTTTTTGTTTGTTTGTTGTCTACCACAAAATCCTTATTTTTATTTATTTTTATGAATTTGACTCACTTTACGCAAATGAGTAACATGATACCCTTATCGCATGCCGTAACATCTAGTGAATCGACCCCTTTGTCTTTGAAATACTGAAAAACCCCTGTGAGGGAAAATCTGGTGATTTATTGAACTTTCTTTTAATAAGTAGCAAGAAAGCCTTATAAAGAAGATTTAAGCAAATGGCTGTGACCTTAATGCACTAACATGTATTTACTCACACACACACAAGCAAACACACATCTATAGAGTATAGACTCTATTGTGCTTTTTACTGCTTAAAGCGGAGTTCCAGTTTGTAAAAAAAAAAACATATATAGGATCTCTGTGTCATCCCCTGACAGAACGGAGATCTGCCTTGTTTACTTTGGCAGATCCCCATTCTGTCACTGCGGGGAACAATTGCAGGCAGCCAGTGGACATCGAGTCCACCGGACCTGCTGATTGGCTCCCCGATGGCCAATCAGTGCATGTGCGCATGCCCACAGGTCGCAGTGCATGAGCCCAATGTACACCTACAGCAATTTGCACAGCCGAGCCAACCTGTCGCAGTATAACTGCGGCGGCTGGTGGGCAAGTGGTTAATATAAGGACACTTACCTGTCCAGGAATCTAGTCATATCGGCACCCCTAGTCGATTGGTCAATCGGGTTCGAATGCAAGCGCTGGCATCGGTAGTAAGGGAAACAGGAAGTTAAGCTTTGCCACTTCACAGCCATCTTCTGGGACTTCTGTGTGTCCCAGAAGGCAGCAGGGGGAGGAGGAGGGGCCAGAATTGACGTAGATCACTGTGCAGTGATCAAAACCAGGTACCCTCCCCCCCCAAATTCCCAAATGTGGCAGTGGAGCGGGGGAGGGTGAAAACAAGTGGAGCTTCCCCTTTTGGGTGGAGCTCCGTTTTAAGAGTATATATTTTAACTGTGATAACTAAAAAGTACCCATATGCAATAATACAAACACAGCATTTACAGAAATGTATTAATTTGACCAATTATGAATTGTATATGACCAGCAGAATAATTTCCAGGAGTTGAAACTTCATCTTGGCTGTTTAAAAAAGTTTTGGTGATTTACTATTTTTTGACCGTGGCTAGATTAGCAGCTGTGTCTCTGTTCACCAGATAAAATGTGCAGAACAACTTAAGAAGGATCTTTCAATTGTGTTTAATCATTCCCACGTGAAGGCTCGTGGAATATGGTGTGATGCTCAACGAACCTAAAATTTGAATCAGAATTGACACCTGTAATAGGTGAATCCTGTTATCAAATGTTGGACATTTTTTTTTAGCTAACAAGAAAAATATTGTCAAAAAAAGGGCATGGGGAGTTTGGCATTGCCATGAGGGTAATTTAAAGTTGAACTCCGGGAAAAGTAAACCTCCTTTTCTGCAGTGGGACTGTGCCTGCACTGCAAGAAAAAAACAGTTTGTTTATGCCTAGGGGGATCAAATAAAGCAGCTTTACTTTACCTGATTCTCTATCTTCCAATTACAATTAGGGCTGGTTCACACCACTAAAACGCATTCAGATCCGTTCTGGATGCTTTTTTGCATGCACATTTTTATAAATTTTTTTCCCAAAAAACAAAATATCCATTCAAAAAAAATCAAGTAAGACCAATTCCATAAATGTATACATCTAAACCTCCCTCTCACCATCCAAATAAAACTATTCCTACAGTAAAGCATGGAGGTGGTAATATGTTATGGGGGTGCTTCTCTGCAGCAGGCACTGGAGCACTTGTCAGGATAGAGGAAAAATGGATGGGGCAAAATACCATCAAATTCTTGAGGAAAATCTGCTGTCCTGCTAGAAAATTGGCAAAGGGAAAAAGGTTTACCTTCCAACATGACAATGACCCAAAACACATGGAAAAACTACTACACAGTGGTTAAAGGAGAAGAAAGGTGAATGTCCTTGCATGGCCTAGTCAGAGCCCAGACTTAAACCACATTGAAAATCTGTGGAATAACTTGAAGACTGCAGTCCACAAACAGGCACCATCAAATGTAACTGAACTTGAGCAGTTCTGCAAAGAAGAGTGGGGAAATACTGCAAAGTCTAAATGTGAAAAGTTAGTAGAGACATATCCCAACAAAATACACAAGGGGTGATCTTTTTTCCAACTCGGTGATTCTGTTTGTATAGCAACTAACTCTCCCTACACAGACTCTCAACTGCTCTAACACCATTGGCAAATCCCCCATTATGGCCAATGGGGGATTACAGTTGAAACGTCAGGTAGGGCATCCTGAGTCCTTTGAAGTTTGGTACTAGTGAATTTCAGCATTAATTTACTGTTACCACGAACCATCAAGTTTACCACAAACCCTCTGTGTAGCAAATTTGAATCTTATTCGTACTCGACACTGATGCACAATACAATCCATTTGCTTCTTATAACTCATACTGACTCCATCAATAAGTCTCCCTGACCAAGTTCTTTTTTTTCCCAGCTGCCACAACAGGAGGAGTCTCACTCTTTCTGCTGCATTTCCTCTAATGTAACATAACTAGAAATAAAAAAACAGGACGACTGTGCCCCCTTGTCATCACTGTGGTAGTGTGAGGACCTGAGAAGTCAGGTGCAGAGACTTTATCTCCAGAATCGTCAAGAGTTATAAACATATTTTGGATGATTCAACTTTATGCTATCTATTCCAACCTAAAATACATTTTTTCAAGCACACACACACATGTATTTGAGAAAAGAATACAAACACTAAAACTCTGACATACAATAGCTTTTTTATAGAGCAAAGCAGAAATGTTCTATTAAATTGGTGTTTTCCTTGGACAGCTACCACTATGATAAAGGGATCAAGGTGTGAAATGTGATACAGGTCCCACAGCATTTGAATTGGACAGATTGCTTGTCTTCAGTAAGATGGAGTATCCTATGCCCTCATCTCCAAGATACAAACATATCTCTCCACTTTAATCTAAGAAATTAAAAAAAGACACTGCAGTCAAGAGAAATTCATCTCTCTTATAACCGAGTTATGGTTACGTATACTGTACATTTTTAGGTTTAAAAAAAAAAAAAAAAAAAATATATATATATATGTATATATATATATATATATACAGTATATATATATATATATATATATACATACATACACACACACAGATTTTTTTTAAAAGATCCTGTCCTTAGATCACTGCACTGTGCCTAATGATTAAAAAAAGGCACAGCAGTCAAGAGAATTGAATATATATATATATATATATATATATATATATATATATATATATATATATATATATATATATATATATATATACATTTAAGTATATTTTAGGTTTAAATATATAAATATATATATATATGTATATCAACTTAAAATATACTTAATTTATATATATATATATATATATATATATATATATATCAACTTAAAATATACATTTTTTTTTTTTAAAAGCAATAAAAAATAATGGTATGAGTATTACATTTGTGTCTTCAGTTTGTGTCTTCAGCAATGACAAATCAACCCATAAAAACTTCAAAGGTAAACATTTCTCTGGTTTATAATAAGTTTACAGGTGAAGGAGTTCAAGTGGTTTTAAGAGACCCTGTCATCTCATTGGGCAAGGCCTAGTAAATACTTGTTTCCAGATAGTAAAATATCAACTTGCAGTAGCAATCTTTCACCTGCAATTTGTACTCCCCTAGAGTTATGAGCTCTGTTTATCTGACAGAAAATCAACACTTCCCAAAGCCTCACGAATCACTCTTTTACTACTGCTAGTAGAAAAATCTCAAAAGATCTTTAGGTCAGTTTTACCATGCAGTGGCTTTTACTTCTGATCTGTCGTTGTGTTTTTCTTTCTTGACGTTTAGAAATCATGCACAAGTACATTTAATAAAAGCAGCAAGATTAAAGATATACATTGATGGACCTATTGTCACTGCAGCAAATTCAGTGGCTATGGGGCCCAGTCCAGAGGGGCCTAATATGGGGCAATAAGATGAAGAGTAGTAGGCCAAAGGAACTGCCCCTTAGGGGGGCAGAGAGTGTCAATACACTTCAAACACTTATATTTTAGGCATGGGGCCCAGTCCAGAGGGGCCCAATTGAGACCAAAAGATGGGGAGCAGTGAGCCAAAGAAAGTGCTCCTTAGTGGGGCAGAGAGTGTCAATACACGTCATTATTGCAGCATGCATATGCAAGTCTTATGCTAGTCATACAATGCTAGCTTTCTTTCACATGCATTAAGCAGAAGAAAATGCTAAAGTTTCCTCTAGCCATGTTAAACAGAATGGATGGAGGAATCTATAGTGTTGGCTTATGTATTTAGGTAGCTGAAGCATCCATGACTATTTGCATGCCACAACAGCATTACTGATGGGCAGATCATTTTCCACACTGCTCAGCATTATCACTAAGCTGGGCATGCCCAATACAATCTTATTGTAAATATCTTAGATTTATCATAGCTCTGTAATGTGAGGACTTACCTAAACAATCTATTCAATCTGAAACCAATCATTTTAAATTGCACTACATAGTTGTGAGTATATAAAACCAATTGCACAGTCAGTCTGTTGAGTAATGTGCTCCAACCCATTAAAAAGATGATGCCTTGCAGTTAGTTTTAGACACAATTATTATGACTACCGGTATTTAATATGATCAGGTGGAAATTAATCCATTAATCTGGTACCTGATAGTCAAATATACTCTTTTGAATTTCCTAATAATTAAAAACAATCAGTGCTGTAAAAAGAGTAAAAAGGATGGGACAGAAAAAAAGTGGCAGGAAAACAAATACAGAAAATAACCCTTCAATCTGAAACCCTGATAGTCAAACATACTATTTACAGTTCCCTAATAATAATTAAAAAAAACATCAGTGCTGTAGGAAAAACAAAGAGAAAAGGAGAAAGAAAAGAAAGGTGGATTCAGCGATAAGTGGTGGTAAGATAAATAAAGGAGTTAAGGGATCACTAATGTCAGGCAGTTAGGATAATTATCAGTAAACCTACATGTCAGCTTTTGCTCAATTGGTAACTATTTTATCTTCTTTTTTTATTACTATCTTTTACAGTTGATGCATTATTTTTAACTCTTCCTGCAAAATTTTGTCTGCAGTTTTGAAAAATTCAGCACTTGCATAACCTCCTAGTAGATGGGATGTTGTAAGAACTTCTGAAGAAATATAGATCTTGTTGATAACAGAAGATGCTTGTTTACTTTATTACTTAGTACTTTATTAGCCAAATGACACTCAAATTATCTATACATACTCACCTAGATCTTCTCCGCCTCTTGCCCACGTTTCTCCCTTTGAGCCGTCAAAAATGTCTGATTCTTCTGGGTACAAGGAAACATGTGACCTCCTCCAATAAATAATTGCTCTGGCTTAAGCGGCTAATCACAAATATAAACACAGTACACAGTTGAGTGTAAGTGGGTTGGGGGACAGGCTAGCAAGGGATTCTATCATTTTGCCCTAAATGACAAGTCAGGGAGTTCAAGCCTTTAGTAACACAAGTAAAACAAAATCAGATTTTCAGAGGGATAGCTGCCAAATAGAAATATAGCAGGCAACAGGTGATATCTGCTCTTGTGCATGGCTTTTCATTATAAAAGTTTGAAATGACTTGCAGGATCAATTTTAGGCATTTAAAACATCCTACATATGGCCAATTAAAACTCCCTGAAGGAAAACAAGGGACAGATCTTACAATTATTTTGTAACAAAAAAAAAAGAACAGTCTTTACCTAGATTTTAGGTCACATGATACAACAGTTTTTTTCATTATTTTTTAAAACTACTTACCTATGTTTTTTATTCAAAATAATATTTTTTTTTATAATACTTAAGCCCCATACACACGCTCGGACAATCCGCGGACCAGGTCGGTCGGACTTTGTCCGACGTACTTTGTCCGATGTTGGCGTTGCGTACACACGGTCGGACTACGTTGTCGGAATATCCGGTCCGGAAGAACGTCGTGACGTAAGTCGTCGTCCACGAGATTACAAAAGGGAAGTTCAGCACCACGTCAGGCACCCGTTGGGCTCCTTCTGCTGATCCCGTGTTTATCGAGAGTTAGTGGAAGTTTGGTGACTTAAGATTCGCGCTTCTCAGTTTTCTGACTCAGATCGTTACTGCTCTTCAGTTTGTGCTTGTCGTGCGTATCTGTTTATTAGTGCGTGTAGTCAGTTCGCATTTGTTGGTCATTGCGGCCTATATCTTGATATAGGACGCTTTGATTTGCACTGCTTATTGTCTGCTCGTTGCTGGTATTCACTTCGTTCTTTCAGGCCTTGCTGTTTATCGGTGCTTTCTGTTTGTCCGTTCTGACCAGCCGACCTTTTGTGACCTTCTGAGCGATGTTTCCCGTGCGTACTCGTCGCCGAGTTCGTGCTGTACGCGGAATTGGTGTCGGGCTTTTAGCTTTGACCCAAGACCCGTCCATGAACAGAGTGATGAGGAGTATGTGGACCAAGAATTGGTTGCTTCAGCGTGACCAGTTCTCGCACATGCCTTTGCTTCGTGAGATCCGGGAGAATAATCCTGATGATTTCAGGAACTTTCTCAGGATGACGGACCCCGATTTTCACCGTCTTTTGGCTTTGCTGACCCCCTTTATCAGCCGGCAGGATACCTGCATGAGACAAGCCATTACTCCGGAGCAGAGGCTTGTTGCCACGTTGAGGTACTTGGCGACAGGGAGAAGTCTTCAGGATTTGAAGTTCTCTTCAGGTATCTCTCCCCAGGCCCTGGGAATCATTATTCCAGAGACCTGTTCTGCCATCATTCAGGTCCTGCAGGAGGACTATATTAAGGTAACATTTCTACTTTACTATTCCCTTCTATGTATGCTCTGTTTGCTAATGACTTGTATTTTTGACCTCCTTCCCTAATTACCATGATTGCAATATGTTCTAATATGCTGTGCCCCTTTTCTCCTTCATGCATTTTTCCCTTCACTTACCTCACCAGCATGCTCTTCTGCCCCAATAGACACCTATGGCCTACTCACTTAAGCAATGTCTTTTGTCTGCTGCATAGTATTGTTTGCCCCAAAACACCCCCTAAAATATGCACAAATGTTTGCTGTGTGGTTTACTTCATGTAGAGCCCCCTTTTTTGTTCTTTTGGTGGGGGGGGGGGGCAAACTCATTAGGAACCCCCTCCCCCAACTGCTCTGTCAGATGGTACCAATCCTTTATCTGCTGGCTTTCCCAAGGTCAATACACACTATATACCTACCTCTTTATAGTGCGCATCTTTAGGGATGAATTCAGCAAAGCATGTAGTGCAAGGGGCTGCCTCCATACATTCCATTTCCTAATTTTTTGTCTTCTTTCCCTCCTATTAGCTTGCTTGGTAATTTAATAATGTCACACTGTGCCTGCCTTTTTTGAGGGGGGGGGGGGAAATGTTATTTGATCTTTCCTGTGGCCTGCCAATAGTGTTAAGTACAGAGGGTCTGGCCAAACTAGGCCACATTATTGAGCCATTTGCCAATCAATGAAGTGCAGAGGGTTACCTGTCCACCACCCCCCCCCCCAAAACCATAGTTATTGCCAATGTCCCATCAGAAGTGGGGGGATTGATGGGGGGGTGAGTAATCTGTGAAGGGGAGCCTCTACTTTTCTGTGTAAATACTTTCCAGCCTCCAATTTTATACAATGCTCTTGTTCCAAGATGTTGATTGTCTAATCTGCTTGCAATGTTTAGGTGCAAAGTGACTCATTTTTTTTTCTTGTTTCACTCCACAGTTCCCTTCCACGCCACAGGAATGGCAGACTGTGGCCTCCCACTTTGCCAGCCGTTGGGACTTTCCTAACTGCGGAGGGGCAATTGATGGGAAACACGTCCGCATCGTCCCACCGCCCAACTCGGGGTCCTACTATTATAATTATAAAGGGTTTAATAGTGTAGTGATGTTGGCGGTGGTGTCGGCAACATACGAGTTTATGTATGTGGACGTGGGGATGAACGGCCGGATATCGGATGGTGGGGCCATTACGCACACGGAGTTCTACTGGCGTCTCCAAAGTGGCAGTCTGTGCTTGCCACCTCCAGAGGAGAATGCCGAAGGACTCCCCTTCGTCTTTGTCGCAGATGAAGCGTTTGCGCTGACTCCCCATGTGATGAGGCCGTTCCCGATGAGGACCCTCACCCCGGACCAGAGGGTCTTCAACTACAGGCTGTCCAGAGCCAGAAGAGTGGTGGAGAACGCTTTTGGCATCCTGGCCAGCCGCTTCCGCCTGTTCCTGACGGCATTTAACTTGGCGGAATACAAACTGAACCACATAGTTCTTGCCTGTTGCATATTGCACAACTTCCTCAAAAGACATAACAGGAACTATGTGGTGCCCGTTGGCCCAGATGTGGAGGGCCCTCCAAATGCGGACCTCACAGCCCTTCGAGTGGCACGTCCAGGCTTGCCCCCTCTCAATGCCCGCGTGGTCCGGGACCAATATATGGAATACTTTGTGGGTAGGGGGGCCATTGCTCTGCCTGACGATGTGTGAGAGGCATTTTTTAATAAATCTGATATTTTAACCAACCTCTGATTTCTTGTCATTTCAGTCTTCTTTTTAGCTTATTTTACTTTGTCATTTTTTCCCTTTGCCTTCGACAGTGGTAATGCACTTTCTGGGCAAAAGGAGGTAACAGTCTCTTCTTCCCAAAAAGATTATTCTCATGTGTGTTTGCTACCTAATCTTTGGTCTAGAGAAGGTTTCTCCTGCATAACTGACACCCAAAATACTCCTTTTCAGCACCAGGTCTGACAAGTGTGTATTCTCCAAAATGCTGTGCTCCGTGTTTTCGTACAAAGCACTGTGGGTGTCATTTACATAAGTCAAATCCGCTATGCTCTACAAGTGCATTGAAAAAGTTCCCTGGGAAAGGAAATTGCAGTGCAAAGTGGATTTGCCTTTAGTAAATAACACCCATTGCCCCCCATATCCTTTACATTTTACATACATAATGCATTGTTTTATTTAAATAAGGAAGCCACACATTTGGAAAAATAAAAAAAGTTTACTTGGAAAACATTCACAAGTGCGTTTACAATCTTCACGCCAAAACTGACAACATCTTGGTTATTTACAACATTATTTACAAAGATTACGCAATTTGTAAAACCAGGCATGGAGCTAAGCAGAACCTATGAAGTAGGAAAGTTCAACTTTGTAAAGTGAAGACAAGATCAGACATGACTATATGTTCAAAGTGTGTTTGATCTTGCCTTCATCACATGGGGGGGTCACCCCCGAAAAGTGGAAATTTGGAACATGCACACAATTTGGTTATGAAAATGGTCATTAGATGGTAAAACACATGCCTAGAAGCTTCAAAAGTGCCATTTTCCATCATGGGGATGAATGGACGTTTTTTGGGGGTGCAACCCCTTCACCACAACCACTTTCGTAGTTCGTAAAGTGTTTGCACCCCCAAAAAAACGTTGCCATTCACCCACCATGATGGGAGCTAGCACATGTGGACACAATGTGTGCATGTTCCAAATTTCAGACAGTTTTTAAGTTGCAAATGTGTTCAGAAGCTGGCACAAATGTGTGTAAATTACTTGTTGCTTTTTCATATTTTTCCTAAAACATCAATGATGTTCTTCAATTTTTGTTGAACATCATTGATGTTTTGCTTTAGGTAATCTAGATCTCTATTGCAGACCATTATCTCTCCGATGAGTACGTGGGCACTCTCTGTGGTAAAGTGCGATTTTTCTTCCACAACATCCACGTCACCTAAAAACCACAAACAAACAAAAATGGGGTGTTGGAAATGAGGCAGCCATACATGGATTAGCTTACCAGTAGCTGTGTTCTCCCACACTCACCTGTTGTGGTGACAATTTCTCCAAGTTCGATGATCTCTCCTTCCTCCTCCTCCTCCTCCTCTGCTTCTGCTCTTTCCCCTTTTTTGGTAGGTGTTGGTTTGGGGGTTTCCTCCGACGGCCCAAGTTTTCGCTCCCCTATGAGAATGTCCAAAAGGAAGATTTAGCAACACAAGCTATTGAGGGCAGAAATAGGAAATGACAAACATTGCTTGAAAGTGACGGACACTATTTTAGTTTGGCCAGTTACAAATGTCAACTACATGAATGAAGTCACTTTGTAAAGGTGCTAAACTGACTAGCTTTTTGGTAGAAGTTTGTGTGATGGAGACCCCCCTCTAGTATCCACTGGAGCACATGTGTGGAAAAGCATAATAAAAAGGGGGTTTGGGTGTCCCAGCACTAGTGCTCTAGAGTCCAGATGGGTAAACAGCTACTGAGTGACCTCTCCTTTACATTGAATAAATTGGCTTTACATTCTTGATGACATTTCTAGTGAGAACAAACTTCCTTTCCCCAAAAAAACACCAAACATCGTATTATAAGTGGCCGAACGATCGAGGTTGCGTACGATCGAATGCACACACACACGACCATGACAGTGGCAGAAAGATCGAGGCTGAGTACGATCGAATGCACAGACGAACCTGAAAGTGGCCATTTTGGAATGTACAACTTGGTAAAAATCAAAACACAATGGAGCAGTATGCAAGCAAGAAATCAAACACAAAACACAACTACTTACTTTTTTGAAGAATTCTCTTGATCTTTCTGTACTGATCGGCCTCCCTCAGTTTCAGGTCTGACCAGCGTTTCCTGAGTTGCTCCTTGGATCGTTGTACCCCAAAATTATTGTACAGCCTTCTCACAACTTTAGACATGATCTTGGCCTTGCGGACATTGGGGTTGAGGTAAGGCCCATACTTCCCATCATAGTCGCTCCTCTTTAATATGTCCACCATCTCCAACATTTCTCCAAATGACATATTGGAGGCCTTGAATTTCAGGTTCCGGGATCGGGACGTTTCTGCCTCCGGACTTTCCTCGTCCTCCTCCTCGTTGGTGGGATATTTGTGGCGCACCTGCTGTTTCCCCGCCATGTGCTCTCCCCACTACGCCGTAAAGAGAAGGGGTGGGGAATAGACGAGAAAGATCGTCAGGGGCGGGCGGAGTTTGAAGCATGCGCAGTGTATATAAAACGTCACACGCCTGTGTCGTAGCCACGATCTGGGAGACGAGGGGAGAGAAAACTCACACGAGACGATCGCTACAAACGAAGGTACAATTTAACGTTGGTACATAACTAGCCTAGACTGATTTGAACTTGAGGCTTCTTTATGGAGAAGATTAGGAGAGTTTAGCCTGACATAATTTTGAGGGTTTTGTGTGTTGTTGTGTCTTGCAGAGATTGATATGAAGGGATTCAACGACATGAGTTTTCTCCCCCTCTTCATTGCCAAATACAGGGATTTTCCCATATTGTGGCAGGGTATACACCCACATTACACCAACAAACCAAAGAGGCACGCAGCCCTGGAGGAACTTGTGGAATTTGTCAAGCCAAGGTTCCCCACGGCAACTGTTGATGATATTAGAAAGAAAATTGGCAGCCTGAGGAGTGCGTATATCAGGGAGAGGAAGAAGGTCGTGAAGTCTGAGGAAACTGCAACTTCAGCAGATGAGGTCTATGTCCCCAAGCTCTGGTACTATCAGAGTCTCCATTTTCTGAAGGACCAGGCTGATGTCACGGAGCCAACCTCAACTCCTCCTTCCACGCTTCCTTGCGCACAGCCCACCCCTGATGAGGCTTCCGAGGAGCAACCTGGGCCTTCCAGTCTGGAAGAGGTGGAGGAGCCCAGCTTGTTCCAGGTATAGTAGTTTTGCTACCATTTAGGGGAATAATGAATGATGTTCACTTAATTCAGGATCGCCA
>CM053030.1:364937103-364955310 GCA_028564925.1 Lithobates sylvaticus
TCTACAATGATCCTTCCGACATCAATTTTGTACATGTACATCAAAATGCCATTAGAAATGCTTACAAACACCTCCTGCTCACAGTTCTGCTTTCAGACTCCAATCGAAACCCTACTGTAAAGACTCCCCAGTGGTTGACTAAAGGTTTCTTTCGTTTACTAATTTGAAAGCATTTGCTAATGGAGTGTTGTCTTGAGAGATCTAAACCCCTGCATGTCAGAATGTCATTAGAGGCAATATCTTTATACTCAATGTTCTGTTAATCCTTTCAAAACAATTCAATATTATTCATTGATCTACTAAATTCTATTCTTTTGTGAAATTAATGGTATGCGCTAATTGCGGTATGTCGTGAGGAACACACAGTGCTTCAGAATACATTACATTAATGCAGTAAAATGGATGGGAAGTGAGCTGTCATTTCACTAATATAGATCAACATGTTCCAAAGTGTTACTGATTTTGGATTAGTTTGTAAGTAGGAATAATAAACTCTTTAAATATCACACCAAGGAACGTGTACAGTTTTGAATTTGGAAATGTTAAAACGGTAAAATAATTGCTTTTAGTGCTTTGACAGATTTCATTAAAGCCCAACTATGTGCATTAAAAGAAAGATGAACCCCAGACAGTATTTAAAGTAAAAAAGCAACTTTGGCTGTTTTTGGCACTATCCCCAATTTAGCCCTCTTGTGCCACACAATGTCCTCATTCTTTTGGGTTGAATATTGTCTAGCATTCACAATGTAATGATGCAGACCACCCACCACCAGGAGAAGAGCCAAAGAGGGCCTCAGACTTCACATGACTGACCTAAGGAAGTGGGAAGAGGCTTCACAGGGGTAGCCTAAGCACGGAGAGCTGAGCCAGGAGCTGGGCTTTAAAAAAAATGACTTAGGATTAAGGCATGATACCATTCTATTTAAATCCTCAGTTCTATGCTGAAAACAGACAAAACGTCCAGCTAACAAAGTCTTTATTTTAGATGTGGGGACCTTACAGCCTGCCATTGATCTAACAATTTGCACTGAAAGGATGAGAATATATCTAACCATATGGACAATTAGCTATTTCTGACAGGGGGAGGATACACCATTAAACAATTAGGTGTAGAGGTTCAAATATTACAAACTTCCATTTGTTGTCAATTATTTTTAAGGGAATTTTGCTTTCAGTGAATTTCAGTTCTCCACAATATTATGTATTATTTTGTACTTCTATAATACAACTGTTTTCTAGCGTGTAAAAAAAAAACAAAATCAAGAAAAAAATCTGGAGGAACATGAAAGTAATATTACTATAGATATAATCCTTCTTAATCAGTCTTCAATCAGTTGTTACTAAACAATGCTTGCGGTGTCATTCAGTGTTTTATTTTCACTCTTAGTTTATAAATATTTTTTTTATTTTCTGGTTATCACAAGAAACTAAAATACTGAATTGAACATTTAAGTTTATCCTTAGCCAAAATGTTTTATTTTTTTTTATAGATCTGGGGATAGTACCAGTGCCATGTTTGTATTGCTGTGTTTTTCCTTATTTGTCCTAGTGACCATTCTTACTAAGACAGAAAATGTCTAAATCCAAATTTTCACAGTTGTCGTGGAAAAAGGGGGAGATTGAAAATTTTCAATTGGTGACAACTGTCTAAGACGGTATTTTCTATTACCTTGGAGTGATTTCCACCTACTTCCTGTGGATGGACCTTTCAATCATCCACCCGTCCTCCATTTATAGTATCCTGTAGTATGGCTTCTATGAAAGGACAGGCATAATCATGCACTCTTGATGAGTGCATATGACAGCTGCCTCAGTTCTATAAACCCTCGCTACACCAGAATATTTCAGCGGCAAGGAGGACATTGATGGAGAAGGATTTGTAAGATACCAGGAGCCAACAGCACAAGAGAGATAGGGCATTAATTGTAAGTCATGTTCCTTTGTGCTGATTTTTGTGTTTTCTATCTTGACTGCCCTTTATGTTCAAAGATATACATGAAAGAAGAGTTGAATGGTATAATTTTACAGTAAAACCTTGGATTGCGAGCAACTTGGTCTGCGAGTGTTTTACAAGAGGAGAATTGTTTTTTAATAAATTTTAGCTTGATAAATGAGCAAGGTCTTGCAATATAGGAGTCTCACGTCACAACTGAGTATAAAAGAGAAGGAAAATCCAATTTTAGTCAATGAGAGCTGTCTTAATTAGCACTACTGAAGTCGCTCCAACTTTAGAAACATTTCATGTACTACTTCAAGGTGACTTCTAACCAACTTCTAAGAGGGTTTGTGAAAAAAAGTTATGCTTAAAAAAGCTCAAATAAGTTTAAAAACCTGCACAAGAGCACAAAAAAGCACAAGCTTCTTCAAGCTGAAATACAAGTTTAAATGCCTGTAAAAGCAATTTTTTTTTATTTAAGCTGCAGTGTGCATGAGCCCTAAGGACAGACTGCAGCTCAAAGAAGCTCAAAAAGTGTCTCTTAAAGGCTTTTGAGCTTTTTTGAGCTCCCATTTTTCTGCCTGGACACTACAGGAAGATTACCCAGGCATTCCCTGAAGTTGCCTTGAAGTTGCCTTGAAGTCACATTGTTATTATCTATTTATTTGGACTATAGACTGAAGGATTATGAACAAATGGTTGTGGAACAAATCATCTGAGTTTTCCTTATTTCTTATGGGGAAATTCACATTGATAGACAAGTGCTTTGGATTACAAGCACGTTTCCGTAATTAATTATGCTCACAGTCCAAGGTTTTACCATATTCCTTTCTGCTTATAGAAGAAAAGATACAAACTGATCCAAAAAGGGAGAACAATTCACAAAAGAGTCTATCCATAAAGCCCGGGTCACACTGATGCAAATCTGATGTGATCTGAAATTCATAGATTTGCACGTCATCAGAAAGTACATTGTTGAGATGTGATTTTGATCCGGTTAAAAAAAGGGTCCTGTGCTAGTTTAGTGTGGGTGCTGTATGAATTAAATCTTCAGCTATACCCAGTATCCTCAAACATTGCATTAAATTTGCATCTATCACAACAGAAATCGCACTGTGAAGTTGCACAGTGAAATTGCATCAGATTCACACTGTGTGAACCTCATTTCATCCAAGATTCACACAACTTTCACCAAAGTTCACACAGTTTAATAATGGAGTCCTATGTGAAATTATGTAAATCTTTCATAAAAGTAGTGTGAATTTAGGGTGAAAACAATGATAAATAGAGGCCATAGTTTTTCATAAACTATTCAGAACCTATTCAAAATTCAGAAAATTTGATTATGCATGATACAACATATACAGAGCAACAGTAGAACGAAAGTATACGTTTATATTTAACTAGTTCAGTGTAAAAAAGGCTAACAATATATTTTACTAATGCAAATTATGTATTAGAATAAATGATTACAAATCCACATTCAACAGTTTTTGTGTTCCTGTCTTGCTTTAAGTATTAAAGATGATACCCATGCAAACAGCTGAAATGAAAGTTGTTTTAAAAATTAAACATTTATTACCTCAATGCAATCCTTGCATTAAGGTAAAAAATATTTAGGTATGTATAGCCCCCTCACCCCCTGTAATACTGCATACACACGACCGGACTTTCCGGCAGACTAGGTCCGGCGGTCTTCCCGACAGACTTTTGGCGGAGTTCCGACGGACTTTCCGTGCGAACGGACTTGGCCACATATGAACGGACCAAGTCCGTTCGAAAGTCCGTTCATTTTGAACGTGATGACGTAAACGGGACTAAAAAAGGAAGTTCAATAGCCAGTAGCCAATAGCTGCCCTTGCGTCGTATTTGGTCCATCGGACCAGCACACAGACGAGCGGTTTTCACGATTGGATAGGAATTGAGCCTGTCGGATAGATTTGAAACATGTTCTATTTCTAGGTCCTTCTGATTTTTTTAACAAAAAACGATCGGATTAGCCCACACACGATCGGATTGTCCGACGGACTAATTCCATCGGACCTAGTCTGCCGGAAAGTCCGGTCGTGTGTACGTGGCATAAGACCATATCATATGCTGCGCTCGTCTGCAGCGACTCTCTCCTCTTACTTCCTGGTCTCACAGGCTTTGCTGCTTTCAGTCAAATCCTGAGACAAGAGAGATGGGGGCAGGGCTGAGCTGTGCTGTCTGTGTCTATGGACACAGCAAAAGTAAGCAGTTTCCTATGGTGGCACACAAAGAAGACGAGGAGCATAGATTCTCGGCAGGGGACCCGAGAAAAGGAGCTTTGGGGCTACTCTGTGCAATTCCATTATACAAAAATGAGCTTACAATCACATTAACAGCTGAAATACATAGCGTATATACTCGAGTATAGGCCGTCCCGAGTATAAGCCGAGGCCCCTAATTCACCACAAAAAATGGGAAAAATGCATTGACCCGTGTATAAGCCGAGGGTACAAAATGCAGCAGCTACTGTAAGTGGAAAAGAGGGCCAGCAATGCCCATCTGCAGCTGCCTGTCCCCTGTACAGACCCCCCCGTGTCCCCATTGCAGCCTACCTGTGCCGATCTGCGGGTCCTGTGCCATCCGTCCTGTGCCATCTGTCCTTGTGCCCTCCGTCCTGTGCCCTCCGTCCTGTGCCCTGTGCCCTCTGCCATCGGTCTTCGGTCTTCTGTCCCCGCTCTGTCCCCGCTCTGTCAGCGTGTACGGCGCCATTGTAAAATTAAAAAGCCGCGCCTCCTCCTCGTCCTCGTCCGTGATAGGAGGAACGCTGTTTTCCCAGCAGTCAGTGTGCAGTGTTCCGCCTATCACGGATATTCTCTCATCCTCGTCTATTAGATGAGAATGACAGGGCATCCGTGATAGGCGGAACACTGTACTGCTGGGAAAATTAGTGTCCGCCTATCACGGTCGGGCGGGAGGAGGCGGCGCGGCTTTTTAAAACTGCCGTCTGTCTGCATGACAAGCTGTTCATGTAGGCAGACGGCGGTGACTCGAATATAAGCCGAGGGGGGGACTTTCAGCCCTAAAAAATGGGCTGAAAATCTCGGCTTATATTCGAGTATATACGGTATGTGGAAGTCTTTTTAACCTATCAGAGGATTTTCTAAATATTCATAGGTCTGCAGGACAACAAAGCTGGCTTAGTGACCTGACTTTTCTCTATTGCAACTAAGCAATTATATTGGTCACTGACCCCAGTCTGTGGCTGGACAGTGAAGGAGCATCAGTAGAAAGGTAAGCTCATCACTTCTGCTATTAGCATGTCATTATTTTTCATTTCATGAAATAAAGTTTCATTTTAGGATAAAGAAACTGATTCATATTTCCTAATGTGGAATTTCTAAGTGCCTAGTCAAATTTTGTAAAACATAAATGTTATGTTTTATAAATTTTGAAAAAAATCAATAACATTATGGTTTTAAAAGTCATTTGTTTTTCTTTGATGCTTGGGAATTTTTCATTCAAACCTTGCCCGCAGATACTCAACAATCTACAGTGCAATGTAATGATGCCCCAGTTGATGATCCACCTTCCACTTAAATTAAATTATACCTCCTAATTTCCTGATTGAGGACTCCTCCCCTTTTTTTACCCACTACATGTTAGTCCGACTGCCATCCACTCCAATGTTTATTGGCATTCAGACTGGACCCAGTATTGTTTATCTGCTCTCAAACCATACTACTAAACTGTACATGGTCTTAGCTGTCTTCTCCTATTGGCCACTCCTACTGTTTACTGCATTCTCACATCAAGATAAAGAATTAAAAAATTAGTCATTTGTTTTATCTAATTTCTATGAAAATAGTATCTTGCACTCTGTAGTGAACCTGCTATTCAGCTCATTGTGGAACTTAACAACATGGGAACATGCAGAAAATAAAGTAAGCCAATGCTGCAAAGTAAGTAAAACTATTTGTTATACTTACAGATTAACCATATACATGATATCATCGAACCAGTGATTTACTGTACTTTGATAGACAAATCTGCAGAGCAATCAATACATGAATAACCACTCCAAGTTTGACAGGACACAGCAATTTTGAACCAATATTTCAGCCATGAACCATGTCAAAGAAGATTCTTGGATTTAAAGATTACTCAAAACAGCCATTATCTCCACCATGTGCAGATATGATGCTTCTTTCTGAAGCAAGCACTTTAAAGAAGCAAGCATAAAGAAATATTATAGTCTTTCCCATGATGTTTTATAAAAACATGTAAAACAGATCATCTAAATGTAAATACTTGTATTAGAAATTCTTTGTTTCAAAGTATAATTTGTATTTATATAGCTACATAGAGACAGTTATCTTTGTTTATTATTTATTCAGATTTTGCTTCTAGCTTGGCAGTGCTACATAATAGTTCTGGCTTATTGCTCTCTTCCGCAATGCAAGTCCCTGAGTCGAGCAACTCATTGAAAACAAAGCACTCCCTGCGTAGATGATATTGTTCCTCAAAAAATTTTAAGCAGTTAGGCAGTATAATTGTAGTAACTAATCTACCTTGCCACTTGTGGATAGTGTATAAATAACTTCATCAAAAATTGATTCATGGTAAAAAAAAACTTCATGAATAACTCTTTGGCATAATTTCCTAAATGTCTTCAAATGTCACCATTGTTGGGAGAAAACCCCAAAGAATTCTACTGAAAAAATGCAGACATTGGGAAGAAAAGGCCAGCGGCAGGATGTAAACATTGCATGGCAGGCCAGGACATAGAGGCTAAAACTAGGATGATTATAGAACTGTGGAGAGGTAAGGGGGGCTACTGAAGTGGTTGTAGGGGTGGCAAAAGAGTAAGTAAACGTTGAAAGTTTTGTTATTCTCTAAGGTTAAACCTTTCTGCTTCATTCACCTGTCCCAAATAGCCCATACTGACAAGTCCTAACCTTAGTCTTAGCCCTGCAATCAAACCTTATGTTTTACACCCATCACACCTCCAGAGCAATTCCGTTTTTTTAAATGTGCATCAATGCCACCACCAAAGGTAAGAATGTCTGCATACCAGCTCCAAATGACCTCTCACTGCAAGGGGTTGTTCACACTTGTGGCTATAGCCCAGCCAAGACCTCCTGTCCTTAGTGAACTCCTTTCCCAATGCGGGTGTAGCAGCGTTCACCAAAATGAAAAAGAGCTCCACATGGTGTAAAATCTTTAAAACCTATATTCACGCAAAAATGGTAAGCTGGTAAGCAGGCATTCTTACCTTTGGTGTTGGCATTGATGCACAAAGTCACTTTCTATGGTACTGGATGGTGGAGAGCAACAAGATTATCAACACTTGGAAATAACATTTATTGTCACATCACTTGTGGACACTTTTTCTATTAGTGTTTTTTGGTTTTTGTTTTATATTGTTTTTTTCATTTAGCGCAACTCTTTATTTTTATCCAATTTTTGAACTGTACATATGTCTTGCAGAAGAGTTGCTGTTTATAGCAATTGAATTATTGGTGTAGCACTTTTTTTTATTATTTAAAAAAAAAATTAAATGTGGTGGATTAGAAGTGGACCAAAGGCAAAACTTGAATTCTCAATCCACTTGTTGACAAATATCAGACAGTGTGTGAAATTGTGGTCTGTAAAATGCAGAAAACCACAAGCATACTTAAAAAAGAATTCCACTTTTGTTGAGAAAAAAACAACCCTCTTTGGGTGATCAATACACATTGTAAATACTTTACCAAACTTTCTTCCAGATTCCTACCTGTTTCTGCTCTAAGGAAAAAGCTATGTGTTTGTCCATGTCGATTAGAAGAGTGAATCTGAATTACAGTGACTTTTGCATTAACATTCAGCAATTGATAGTGCATTTTCAATGTTATATTGAGGAAAATTGCATGAATTGAATCCCTCTAGAAGTGATTAACCCTTTGGGAGTTTATCACCAAAAATGACATTATTGTTGCAGAGGATGCCTAAACTCTGACTTGTATCTTTGTGCAGACTTCTGGGAAAATCAGGCAGCCAATCACATAAGAAGGAAATTACAGGTTGCCATATTTTATTGAATTTTACAGAAAACTACAGCATTGCAGATTATTAAGGTCATTTTAAAGAAAGTAAATTTTTAATGCAATACCAAAATAGCTTATGTAGTAATTGTGTATGCTATAATATTTTTTTAATTGCTATTTTTTCGCATGAAGATGCATTAAACGCTAAACTTTAAGAGAAACTTTTAGGTTTGGTATAATATTTACGGGATATAAAAATAAACAACCAAAAATATTAAAATGCCATAAACCCATGGCCCATTTCCATGCATGGTTTTCCTATCAATGTAGAAAGTGTATAGCTTATCACAGGCATATTTTCAAATGTACATAATGACAAGAAGATGAATAAAAAAAAAAAATGTTCTCCCAAAAGCATTTTTTTGTGTCAGATGTCTAAACATACATATGCCCCTTTGTGATGACCTAGGAAGTTTTCATAGTACCTAAAAATTGATGGATTGGTCCAATTATGCCTGATAACTCATAATTCAGATAAAAAAGGACTCTGGAAGAAGATTGCGCTTTTCCTGAATGGGCAATTTGTTTTATAAAGTCAAGAAATTACAGCTAAGGACGAGAGAAAATAAATCATGAAAAAACTGCTTTACTATTGATCTTCTGCTAGATGTATCTGCCAGGATCCCTTCTCTTAGTTTTATGTACTTGCATTTTCTCAACCCTTTCACTGCCTGAAAGGCCCGCAAAGCATTAAAAAGCTAGTGAAATGTATACACAGGCAACGCTGCTAGGATTAGTGATCATCTGTTTTCTTTGATGTTTTGCTCTATTTTAGTGACATAATATTAGGGATACTCAGAATGTATATAGGCACTCAATCAGGCATGGTTTTGGGTAAGAGGAGTTTAAAATAACTGAGGTTTTCATCAGTCTGATTTTATACTGTGTATTAACTAATTTGCCAGATTTGTATGTGTACGTTAGAGTTTCTTTGTTGAAGAGACCTGGACAAAAACTGCTGAATAAAGCAGAGAGGTCAGAGAGAGCAAGATAGAGGTAAGGTGCACTGTTTTCAATCTGATAGGCTTTCCACATACAGTATCTCAGTTTTCAAGCCTTTTAACCTTACTGTAAAATCTTTTCTTTATACATTGTGACAGAGAGAGGGCAGGGACAAAATTAAAGCCTTTGTAAAGCTTTTTTTAGATTAAAATAATAAGCATGGTTACACTTCCTTGCTCTGTGCAATGGTATTACACAAGGAGGCTCTGAACCTCTTCTTCTCTGGTTCCCTGACAATGCTCTGGCCTTCTCCTATTCTTAGTGTGCTACCATAGAAAGCCACTTTCTATAGGGAGGCACCTGCAGGCTGACTCCTGAGCCAGGCTATGTGCATCTATTGACGCACACAGTCCTTCTCAGCCCTGCCTCCTGCTATCTGCTCACATGATTTTATTGACAGCAGCATGAGCCAGTGCCTCTGTGAGCAGAGAGACAGGACACAGCTGCTGCAGATGGGCATAGTACTGGATCGAGGTCGGGTCAGGTAAGTATACGGGTGGATGAGGGGGCGCTACAAGTAATGGGATATTTTTTAACCTTAATGCAGAAAGTAAAAAATGCCCAGCCTTTAGAACCACTTTAAGGCAGACAGAAAGCTGCATGTCAGATCAGTCGTTTTGTGAAATAATTCTACTTTACCAGTGATCTTGATGTAAGTAACTGCTTATCCGTATGTCAGATTTGAGACCTCACTACTATGGTAAAGGAAATCTTTGACTAGTAAATAATAACACTATCTTAAGCATTTACAAAATATTTTGTTGTATTTACTGTTACTTTGGGGTCCAATTTGTCTAGTATAGAGTATAAAGAGCCTGAGTAGTCCCAGCCCATCATACTATGAGGCTACCAGCCTGTATGCCTGATTTTGCAGGCTGTTATCTCCTATGTAAAAAAAAAAGTACTTGGTCTGAAAGCCTAACTGGCAGGTCATTTGACATTTCATCTGACAAACCCTTTATGCATAATGTGATTCTAAACCCAAAAGAGAATTCAACAATATGGAAACCCAACATTTCATATACCTGATGTGTGCCTGCTGTACCATGTACTCCCAGATAGAAAGGATAACTTGCCACAAATTTGTGGCAGCGTTGAATTGTACACATTTTCACTGGCAAGCTTTACACTTGCAGAAACTTGAAGTACAAGTCCTAGTTGACACAGCAGGAAGCAAAGATGAAAAATCAGCTAGAATGACCCCTGTGGTGGGATGACTATTGCACAATATGTGCATCCCTTGACAACTTCCCTTTGGACGAAACGCGTTGGGGCAGGACACTGACATTGATGTCTTGCTGCTGAGTGATTCTGGGTCGCCAGAAGCTGCCTTGTGTGAGTTTTTAAACTTTTATGTACTTGCTATGTGTTTTGAACCTTTGGAATACCATTGACTACACTATGAGACTCCCTCTGGGCTCTGGGTGAGCTTATTTGTTTCCAGCTGGATCCGATTCTTTATCTCTGATGGCAGTGATCCAAAGATGTTCCCAGGGGAATCTCCTAATGTGTTTGAAGCTTCCATGCTGCTGTAATGGCAGCCATTGAATATGATGAGTTTGCTATCTTTCTAATGGTGGAGGTTCACTTGATTGGATATGATTGCCTCACATCTTTCTCACTGGATTGGGGACGTATGCTATGGACTATTGTTTGTTCTAAAGGAATCTCTTTTTATGGACTATTTATTCTTAGCCAAATGGCTTTTTTTAGATATGTGATTGCTATCTATTGGTGTTTTGATTGTTTCAATATTCTTGACTTCACATATGGGCGCTACACTTTTATATGATTTACTTTTTAAGTTGGCTATACTACTTATGTGCTAGCTGCCTTGTTTGTTCATGATCATTTCACACACAGCGCATCATTTTCCTAATATTATTGCACAATATAACTGAACCATGACTTGGAGCAGACATGCAGAATGTTTGCAAAGAAAGTTGATCCGGAGTCATGCAATGCAGACTTGTTGCAATTGTAGCAAGTAATCTTTAAACTTGAAGCTCAATTGCTTGCTATCTGGGCTTGTGTTAAACAAATATATCCTGTTCTCTTTCTATTGCTTCCTTTGTGTGAAATACCTGGTCTTCCTGCCAGTCCGTCTACTTTTCTATCAAAAAATGACCACACTAAGCATGAGAACACAGCATGGTCAGTTTTCTAGCTGTGCTGGAACCCAGCCTGCTCTCCTCCACTGATTATACTGATTATTGTACTGACACCAAGTGACACAAAGTTATCTATAATTTTTTATATATATATAGACATATGTTTTGCTTTTCATTTCTATTTTATGTTTATAAACAATCTGTGCTGTTTTTGTATAAAGGTTTCCTGTGATAGAAATTATGTTGTAATTCTGCCATTACTAGGGCCTCTTCCTTTCTGTGGCAACAGTGTGCAAGCTCATAGAGCCTCTGCAGTGTTGCCACGAAAGTGTGCATGCTTCCCTTTTAGCTTAGTAAGTAAGCAGTACACTAATATATATTGCTTACTTACTAGGCCATGTGATTGCTTTACTTATCTCACAGCACCACGTGGGGGGGGGGGGAGAGCAGAGCTAAAGCACAAGCTTCTCTGTATGTCCCTAGGGCTGCTTATCTTAGTGTTGTGTGCCAACACTTTAGCTGTTACATGCCCTTCCTTCCAGACCATTCAAAACAGAGTGCAGTGTCAGGTAGGCATGTTCTCCCCCCGCCAGTTTGATCAGATGATTGACTGACAGTGAACTCCACTCTAAATGAGTGGAGGGAGTGTGAAAGCTAATGTAGAAAAAATTATCCGCACTCCGGTTGTTGCTCGTTTCAGCCTATAAGGCCTTAGTCATAACCACCAGTGAAAGCTAAAGTGATGTCATAGGATATGTGAAACTCTGAGGCTAAGGTCTACCCAATCGAAGGACACATTGTGCTAGAACTAGTAACAATGACCACGTGAAGAAGAAAACAGCAACTGGATTTTGAAATGATTGTGTACTTAAATTAGTGGCTTTTGATCTGCCCCACCTATGCGGGCGGGGGATTACTGACTTTGATAACACTTCATCGCTGTCCATGGACCCACCCTTCTAGACTATGTATTTTCTGTTTCTTCTCTATTTCTGTCTACTAATCCTTCCATTAAAATGTTCATGCAATGTGCCCTCTGTTGTGTCCAAGACTCTCTACTTCATTACCATCAAATAAAACCCATTCTTTTCACTTATTCTTCTCTTCTTCCTCAGTGCACTAGGCTCTGATTAAGCTTTGTTGTATACAATTGTGTTGACAGTAGAAAAGAGAAGAGTAAGCAGAACTGATAACGTATCACTGTGTGCTGTTTCTTCATTGTCCATTAAAAGTGGATGTAAACCCAAACATTTTTTTTGATGTCATAATGTAGAGAATACGAATTCCTTTCATTTGAGCCCAGTCTTGCCACACAGAGTTACTCGAGGCCTGAGCAATCGTCTTTTATTGTTCAGTTAGAGAAATCTTGACATAGTCTTGAAAACTTTGTCAAAAACGCCCCCTTGCTGTGAGTGACAGGTGATTTACATATCTCATGCACTAGCCTGAGACAGGCACATCCTGTGTAAAAAGTTCACAATTCACATCCCCCTCCCCTCCAGCTCTCCCAGGATTCGCTGCCTTTTCTGTGTTTTTACTGGATGTTTCTCATCATGGGATGCAGTGAACAGCGAGAAGAATATAGACAGACAAGTGATTTAGGGGAGATGTATGTAGTCAGAGCTGGGCAGAGTAGAACATGCAGTGATCTAATGATTGTTATAGTGCAGTGTGTGTGTCTGAGGTCACCTGATCACAGTTGCAACATTCCTTTCCATCACCAGGATTTGTTATGTGGGGGAGGGGTGGATTTCCTACTTTTTATAATTACACCCAATAAGGCTGAATGAGCTTAGGCCCGGTTCACACCAGTGTAATTTACGAGATTGCATGTGATTCCCATCGCACTGCAGTGAAAATCACATGTGATGTCAATGCAGTGCGATTTCCGCCATACAGATAGTATCTATGATATCGCACCGCATTCCGACCAAACTAGCACAGGACCCTTTTTTTGGTCCGCACCAGAATCGTACTTTAAGCAAGTGTACGGAGGTAGCATAACTGTATTCCTTAAAGAAGAACTCCTGCCAAAAATAACAGGGTAAAAAACACTTCTGTCCAAATGTAGGTCAGGTTACGGTACACTTCTTGCACTAATAAAAATAAAAAAAAAAAACACATTACAGTATTGCAATAAATTAAATCAGTTTCATGGTGATGTGTCTTGTGTGCGGCTGTGTCCTGGTTTAACCGTCTCCCCCCTTCCCCCACTATTGTAATCTTCTGGAGCGGCAGGGGTTAATAGAACTAAATCAGCTGTCTTGGGTACTGATCAAGAGTGCCTGACTATGCCACCAAACTCATTCATATAATCAGGTACTAGAGCTTCTATGAATAAAACATGATCTTTGAATGGAGTGGGAGGACTTTTCAAACATTCATCCATCCTCCATTCATAGATCGTGTTTCAGTCATAGAAGCTATAGTGTGGCTTCTGTCAATGGAGGATCTGGTTAAAAGGCATAGTTACACACTCTTGATGAGTACCTGTCACAGCTCACACAGTTCTTTTGCTCTAGAACAGTGATGGCGAACCTTGGCACCCCAGATGTTTTGGAACTACATTTCCCTTGATGCTCAACTACACTGCAGAGTGCATGAGAATCATGGGAAATGGAGTTTCAAAACATCTGGTGTGCCAAGGTTCACCACCACTGCTCTAGAAGAATCTCCAAAAGAAGATTATGGTGGTGGAGGGAGCATTGGAGGAGGAAGATTTCTACTAAATCAAGAGACAGCAGCAAAAGAGACACATCATGTTGAATTACAGAGTAAGTACAGTGTAAAATCCCTTGTGTGGATTTCTTCTTCTATTTTTTTTTTTAAATAAACTTAGGCTTTAAGGCCCCTTTCCGCTTTCAGATGAAAAACGGAAATACATGCACCCCTATGGGATAGCGGGTGTCAGCGGATGAGCATCAGCTGACACCCGCTATTGTCCGCCTCCGCTATTGTCCGATTCTGCAGACGGAAAAAAACACTAACAAAGAAAGTGGTGTCATCATCGTTGCAGTGCTGTCTGGCAGAGGAGTATTAATCACAAATGTTGGTAGATAAAAATATAAATGCTTTGGCAGCCACCAAAGTTCACTTGTGTGCATTTAGATGTTTGTTTAGAGTTCAGCTTTATTGGGTACCATATTTTCTGTTTTGCATTATAGGGTAAGGAGCACAGAGTTCACCAACATGAAGCAAGTGTGAGTTTTTTGTGCAATCTGCATTCCTGATCTCACTAATGATGACAAACATCTGCCTGTGGAAGGATAACTAACTTTACCTGTATACTATGCCCAGTTTCTAATCTCAAAATGGAACAGTGTTGTTAAAAACCTGCATTTTGCATAGTAATCTACTAGTTCTATATGCGGGTAAGAGTTTTTTTTAACATACAATGACATACTGATTCTATATAAAACACTCTTCAGCAATTATACACATGTAGGATGTACATTTTCTTAGTGATACATTGATAGATGAAGTATAGTTGTAGTAGCAGTTGAGGCACCTGTTTAGTACTTAATGTGTAGTACAAGCAGTTCCTGGCCATTGGAAAGAAGCCAAAAGAAAGGATGGAATAAGCTTGCTGATGAGCTGCCCAAAGCTGGCTTGTGTTACGGATCAACCAGAATCCAGCTCCCTCTCCTCCGCCTGTGCTGATGTAACTCACTGGAGTGGCAAATTACATCAGACCTACAGCTGTAACCCGACATTATGATTAATTTGATCAGTAATTTCTCCTGTTTTTCATTTTAATCGGTGCGACTGTTCTGCTGTGACAGGTCTTTCAGATCTAATTAAGATAAATTTCAGAGTAAAAGACTTGGCAGAATTTTCAAGTCAAATCCAGGCTTCGAGTGTGAAGACCGGAGGCACTAATCAATCAAATTCTGGAGAAAAAATATGCAGCAATCAACCCATTAATACCTAAGCAAATTTCACATTCTCTTGGACTGTTTAGCCAAGAAGAAAAAGCCTCTCATTACATTTATATGATCACAGTGCTGTGAACGTACAGCTAGAACAAATAGCCAAAGCAGCCATGGCAATTCTTGCAGACCTTGGATTGCAAAATATTAAATGAAACCTTTTCCAATTGATTTGTTCTTAGACCGAACAAGCATTATGACTATGTTGTGCTTACCTGCTGGTGCCTATAATGAGACCTGCTTGGTTTGTGGCTGTCCTAGGATTAGGAAGTGAACAGGAAAATTCATAGCCACTCAGCTTCTAAAACTACAGAGATCAACTTTTTCCACTACATTATGAGCTAAAACAAGCCTTATAAAAAAGAACACACACACACAAAATAGATGTACTGTAAATAATGTATATATATATATATATATATATATATATATATATAAATTATCTCAATTAATATATTTTATATTTGCCTGGATTAGCAACTAGTATTAAAAGTGAAAGGCTAACCCCTACCCAAAACTAAAATGTCAGCCCTGAAGAACAGGAGAATAACATCTAGCAGTACCAGATTTAAGTAATGTACTGTTTTGCTGTCTCCTAAAGTTCCCTTGGATATTTGTGCCAGCACAGTTCCACATATTCACAATGTTATATACTATCAAAAACTCCCCGGCTCCCAAAAGTAAACTAATTTAAAGTAGTAGCTGTTTTATAATACTTAATTTTTTTCCTTGGAACTATTCACAGAACAAGAGTAGTTTATGTTGCTGTTTTCTAAAGTGTGGTGTTTATTTTATTTGTCGTGAATTTGACTCATATACACTTATTAATAAGTGAACAATGTTGAACAACGTTCAGTAACATGGACAATACTGGTGAAAGGAAATTGGTAAGATGTAGGTAAGAGATAGAAAAAAATACATTTGGGGTATTAGTAAAATTGTAAATGATCAAAACATTTATTAAAAGCTTGTGCAACCTCATCCAAAAGATACTACTTTATTTCTGCAGAATATAGTAAATATAATTAAAACAAAATGAAAAATTACAAACATGAACAATGTAAGCTCATTTAAAAATGTTCACAGTACCAGTGCTACTGAGCATCGTTTCAATTTGATGAGAAAATACTAACAATCCACCATATATTTAATGATTAACACCTATTTTTTCAAAGATTATTATTAGGAGGACCTGTATCAAAATTTGTGTGTATTAGGTGAACTTAAGGTTCAGTTCCAACACAAGTTCAGACTGAACCTTGGCTGTTTGAGCATTTGAACAAACATCCAAACATTTACACATTTTCTATGTACAATAAAGGTATTACTACTGCTATTGTGCCTGACAGCTTTCCACTGTCAATGTTTGTTAAAGACGCCAGTGGGTGTAAAAAACATGGAGTCCTGAACAAGCAGTGACATCGCTGGTCCTATGCACTTACATGATCATTTACTTACATGGACAGGAATCCCAGCCCAGGTTAGAAATTGAACAGCATAGGGGTTTCCTCATAAGTCATACAGGCCTGAAATAAATTTGAAGGGGTCCCCACAAAAAAAACAAAAAAAATGGTATGTAACAAATTGTGTCATGCTAAACCAGCCCTCTGAGATGGTATCACATACCCAAACTATACATGCGAGCATATATACAATAATAACACTGCGCAATTATAGTTGGGTGAACAATTTGAGTCGAGCAAAAGTTTGGCCCAAACATCGTCCGTTCGCCCGTTCAGCAAACATCTGAATTTGCGGAGCACTCGGCGTGATGTTTGCCTGCCAAGTGCCCCACAATTCACTGCGCTCTGCACAGTCCCTTCTAAGCCCTAACTGGGCAAAGCATTGCCCATTCAGGATACAGTAAATAGCTGGTTGTTAAGGAGAGGGCCAGTAAGCCGACAACAGTGTCCTTAACAGAGGATGAGTCATCAGCTGTCAACGGAATTCCCTGCTGACAACTAAATGAAAAAAACAAACAATGCCGGCAATAGAATTGTTTTAAAAAATGGTCCCAGGATTATTGGGAAGAGGCCCTTTTCCCCATTAACATGGGGACAAGGTGCTTTGGGGCAGGGAGGCAGAGCACCTCCGCCCCAAAGCACCCCCCAATGTTGAGAGCATGTGGCCTGGTATGGTTCAGGCTTAAATTTTTTTTGTGTATTTAAATCTGCTAGTACATCCTCTGGCAAACCTCTGGCAAACTACCATAGCAATCTACCTTTTCTACTATAAAAACCCCACTCTCCATATGTAGCCTACCTAATGCCAACTGATTCCTGTGTCTATGGTTTCATATAAGGAGAACCACTTCCTGATTTAGACAGGCTCTCAGTCGCATGAGGGTCCACAAAGCAAACACAAAGCTATACATATTTTTTCCTATAAATTGTCATGTTTGTCCTGTTTAAAGTTAAACTAAAAGGATATTTCTGTTACAAGGCATGGCAAGGTTGTTTGCAAATAAGATTTTTTTTTTTCTTTGTTTTCTTTTTAGGCAAAAATGTAGAAATTAATGAAAATGAAAAAAAAGATATATTAATAATAAAACAGAAATAAAAAAATGATCAGTAGAAAAATAATAAGTAAAGGGAAAAAGGGAGGAAGGAGTTAATTAGGGTTGATTAGGGTTAAACAAGGGTTAATAAGGGCTTTAGCATGTTTTGTTAATTTTTTTTTTATTTGTAGTTTATTTTACTAATGGCATATGCAGGTCACATTTTAGTCTACAAGCAAATTAAATATTAAATACAATCAAACAATACATTAAGAAGGGCTAGTGGCAGGGCAGAAAGAGCAGAGCATAGGAAATGTTTTGAATTTTTACTTTTACAATCCTCAAGTGGTTAATGCAGTAATTGGTTATGATAAAGAAATAGGCTTATACTTACAATTGTGAGAATGTGATTGGGCAGGGCTTCTAAACATGTTTTTTTTTCAATAAAGCAGTGAAAAATGCAATAAAAATGTGCAAATGGTGCAGTAACGTATTGCAACAACTCAGATTTCTGAATCACAACAGTATTTTCAGCTGTAATTTATATTTACTGTACTTCACACTTTCTTGTTGCTCTTTGCCAAGATGTGTTAATTCAAGTAATCTAAACTCAAGAACAAAAAATGTAATACAATAGATTTCAGTGCACCAGTATTTAGATGTGAGGGTTACACTTTTC